>JAJIYU010002266.1:0-31215 GCA_030144865.1 Tinospora cordifolia | reverse complement strand
TTTCTAATTGATAAAAACTTGATTGTATTGCATAAATTATTCTATTTTATGTACTTACTAATATTTTTTCCTTTCTAATTTATTTAATATTATATTTATTAGATATTTTTCTCATTTTTTTAATATTTTTAATGCTAATAATTAAATAATTTGTATTTTCTATTTCTATGTATTTTTATTTACTTCCTATTTCATTTTCAGATAATAATTTATAAATTACACACTATTATTTACATAATGTTTGATAAATACATTTTATTTAAATTATTCTATTTTTATTCAACTCATTTTATTTATTTTAAATTTTTTGACAAAATTATGGGGTATTATAGTCTTCTTCTTAGATTTTCTTGTGCTCCTTCTTGGACATCATAGAGGTGTGAGATGAGGTTGGGAGAGTATTGAAATAAAGGGTTTTGAGTGTGCAAAAGAAGAGAAAGGGGGACAACTTGAGAGTATAAGCACGAGAATGAGAATGGTGGCTAGGGTTTATATTATTTGTGAGTGTTTGGGATATTATGTTAAACCTTAGTTTAGTCTCCTCTTTTAGGATGTCTCAAAGAAGAAAATAATAGACTTATATGAGAACACAAATGGGCCAATTCGGTAAGCGCACAAGGGATGACTATGTTGTCAAGATTCTTCCCAAAATCAACTCACCCCAAGAGATCTCCATGGGATCTTCTTGTTTAGGGTTTTTTGTTTCATTCCCCCACTTTGGAAGCTTTTCAAATCACAAATTTCCTCCTAATTCTCTCCTGTGGGTTTTCCCTTAATTGTGTACTTAAATGAAGATATTTTTCATGTTGCTAATGATCAAGAATATTCGCATGTTGTTGAATTTAAAATTCAAATTTTAATTTTAATTTTTAATTTTTTAGTGTCTAATTTTAATCAATGATCCCATGGTTTTAGTGTTAATTAATTTCATGACATCACCATTAAAAGTACGTCACTTGTCCCGATCTAATATGATGCACAATATTTATTAATTAGCTTAATGCACACTACATTAGTTTATGTACTTTATTAAAGATTATTGTTACTCTTTCCCTTTTTAATTTTTATTTGATCATTGGGTTAGTCACTTGTAATTATTTTTACACTAATTTTATTTTATATATTTTTTGAGAAAAATAAATTTATCAAGGTTCAAACGTGAGACCTCCCTGTTATTAGCTTATCGTTTTAACCAACTAAGTTGTCAAGTCATTATTGTCCCTAGAGTGTTTAATTTTATTTTTAAGATTCTTGAATTTAGGTTTTGAATGTTATTTTATTCAAGATTTTTCAATCTTGACTTATAAATAAATAAATATTATTCATCATTTATTTATTTATAAAAATTATTTTAATTTTGATTTATTTATTTATTCAAAAAAATTTCTTAATTTTTTTCTCGAGCATTATGGTCCCAGTTGGCCTAGTGGAGGCTCCAAGTACGTACACTAAATCATGCCAATTAGACAATGTGCCATTGAGTGTGGTCTTATATGGTTTTGCATTTGTTTTCGGTGACCACAATGCATAGGTTACAAATGGATTTGACATGGGCATATGTTGCATTTGCATGGCATATTCATCTTTTTTTTGCATACATGCATGTTTTATCGCAAAGTATTTGCTATGAGTTTATATTTTTAATTGATATTGTTTTTGAAAGGTCCCAGTTGATATAGACTTGTACAGGTTGTGTAGGAAGAGCTGCCCTTTATGGTAAACTTAAAGGGGGTCTGGACTGTTTGGGGTCTGGACTGTTTGTGTGAATGACCATAAGTAAAACCTCACTGTTACCCTTCATATTGGACTTCTAGTGATATTAAGTTTTCTTTATATATATAAAAAAAAAACGAATTAAATAATCTTGCTATTCATATTCAAGTTAATGTTTCTTAACATGACTTAATCGAATATATTTGCATTGTCATAAAGAGGGCAAATAAACCAAAAAATAAATTAATTCACTATTACTCAATCATATTATAATTAAAAATATATGTATACGTTATAATTTCAAAATTATTTTTACTATCTTCTCAATTAAAGATTATTTACTAAATTCTATAAATCAAAAGGTAATATCTCTTAATAGTTGTCTATCTTTATATTTATATGATTTTATGGTACCATAGAATCATATAGAAGTATATAAAGTAAACAAAACGTATTACGGTTTTACAACAATGATAGCATGGATGCTAGGTTGTATAACTTAGCTATACAATATAGTTATATAATCTGAATTGGATCACTTACAAAATGAATGATGTCAGTTTATAACTCAATTAACTTAACTGGTAAAATGGTGACATAATTTTTAATTTTTAATTAAATTCATAATTAATGTTTGTTTCTTTAGAACTTAATAAATTTAACTAATAAAATAATTTAATTTAAATTCAATCATGATGTAATTAGCTATAAATATAACTGGTCAACTAAAGAAAGGTCGAAGAGGAGCACCTCCTATAAAAGCCCCTTCCCTCCCATTCATTTGTCATCAATTTCTCATGTGGTTAGAGGTGGGGGTGGCAATTTGTGACACAACACGATAACCCGACACAAATACGACACAAAGTTAACAGGTTTGGGTTTAGCATAAACAGGTTTGGGTCAAAATGGGTAAAACACGATTAGACACGACTAAATGTGGGTCATAACCAGGTTAACATGATAAACTCGAAAATGACATGTTTAACACGATTATGCATAAGTTAAGAAATAAACTATAAATAAGTTTATTTAAAATTAATATATTTATTAATTTGTTGATAGTGTAATTTATTTATTTATTTATTAGATATATTTTTTGAAAATTTTAATTTATTTTTAATATATTTTATATTTTTATTAATATTTTTATAAAAAAATTATTTTAAAAATTGATTATAAAAAGTTAAATAGGTCATATACAGGTACACGATTATAAATACGGTTGTGACACAACCTATTTACGACACGACCTGTTTATGACACGACCCGTTTATGACACGACCCGTTTACAATATATATGACACGACTCGTTTATGACACGACTCGTTTACGACACGACCCATTTATGACACGATGACACGAATTGTCACCCTTAGTTAGAGGTTGTGGGTCTTCTTGAGAAGATTCATTTGGGGCTACTATACTTTGGAAAGCATTTATAAAAATTTATAAGTTTATGTATGTATGTATGTATATGTATTAATTAATTATGAATTTTTGCTTTTTATTACTTGTCAACCCTTAAGGGTTATCAGCCGTTTATTTTTTTTCTTTTATGTTTTTTTTTTTTTTTTTACTTTTGATAGCTTTATTGACTTTTAAGAGTTGCTTATTTTTATTGTTTTTGATTTATTCATCAAACCCTAAGAATTGATAATATTTTTTAATTATGTATTAATTATTCATTTAAACTTGAGAACTTGAATCAACTTGTAACAACCCATAATTTTTATTATATGCAGACATCACATATGTGTATATAAGAATGTATTAGACATGTATATGTGTACGTTGAAATTAAATATATGTATATACAAGTGTACATAATATCACGTGAAATAAAAAATTATATTTTATAAAAAAATTAAAATAAAAATAAAAAACGTAATATTAATATTAAGAATATAGATCTATAAAGGTGTGTATTATGAGACTTAATTTTAATAGATGGGTCATTAAGTGGCATATGATTTAAAGGAGAGTATTAGATAAAAATAATAATTTTATATATCGTTATGTAATGGTTGTTCTTTTAGGGAAATGGGTTGAGAGTATTGGATATAAATTATATTGTTTCTCCATTGCCAAGATCGTACAAGAGTCATTGAATAATAATAATAATAATAATAATAAATAATAATAATAATAATAAATAATAATAATAATAATAAATAAATAAATAAATAATAATAATAATAATAATAATAATAATAATAATAACAAAGAAAAAATAAACAAACAAAGGTTAAGGTGAGGGGGGAGTTAGATAATAAAGTGAGGTGAGGGTAACATAAAGTAAAGCCGGAGTGTATGAATTATTGCCTCTAATAAGACCAGTGTCCCAATTCTAGCAGATATGGTCCTGCTGCAAGTGGTGAAAGTGGGGCCACCATGAGTTTTCAATATGCATGCAAAACTCAAGAGGTTGACCTACAATAGGATTTGTAGTGAAGAAATAAGCAAATTGGTTGTAATAGATCAAATGGGGATAAGAACGAAGATTTTGATAGTTGAAAACTTGTTCTGCAGCAGCCAAGAGGTCACCTCCAATGCTTGTTGTTTCTGAGCTTGATGTAAGAGGAACAAAGAATGTTATTGTGACAAACTAATGAGCCCATGCTTGCAGCTCTTCAATCAATGTTCCATGGTTTGTAAGACACATCAGAAACCTATAAAACCTTGTTTGATTAGGGGTGCAACCAATATGATGAGGCTCATTTGGAACAAATATGCAAATAACAATTTTTTATTAAAACTAAAATCAATCCACCATGATCTAAGAATTCTCATGAGAAAAGAATAATCTTGTTTAGGGAAAAAGTAAAAATTGGATTAGCGGAAGGGGAAAAGATAAGGCTTAGTTGGATGAGGAACATGGTCAAAAAACATCCCATGCTTCCTTGGTAATGTCATGAAGAGGCCATTGATGGCAAGCTGATCAGGGATTTTCCAAAAAATAATTTCTCAAAGTTTGGCGGGAAGAGAGGAAATGAAAACTAAGGGGTTAGGTTATGGAGGATTAGAACTATTAGATGGATCTAGACTGGTGGATGAAGATCCAATGACTCTAATGAAATGGGCTGATGTGTGCCTAGACAAGAAGTCAGCAAGAAGATAATTTTTTTGGGAATGTGTTTAACAGAAAAATTGAATTGGGACAACCAATTTGCCCATCTGAGAAGTTGGGGTTTGGCATCATTTTCTATTTGAAATGTAACATTCTGGGAAAACTAAACATGTACATCTCAATGAAGAAATGGTGTCCAACTAAATGAAACTGAAATTTTTCAATTCCTTTTTTAATAGCAACTATCTCTTTGAAGGTTAAGTGGTAATGAGATTCAGAATTTTTGAAGGATCCACTCTTCTATCTGCAAATCTGTCTAATTTTATCTAGTAATTCTTCTAATCAGACTACACCCCAGTGTTCATCATTGGTGTCTATCTAAAGAATTTATAAAGCAAAACCTGGGATCCTTAAGTGAGGAGGGGTTTGGGCCTTGAGTTTTAAGGTCTGAACTACCTTTGTGTGCTCAATGTCCCATGGAGCAGGAGTTTTTTTTAGCAGTGCTGACAACTTGTTGGTAAGCTGAGAAAGATCCTTAATGAAAAATCCCATAACCGAGCCCAAAAATTGTTGGATTGACGTTTTGTCTAGGAGGACATTAGGAAAATCCAAAAGCTTGAAAGGAATATGAGGTTGGAGGGTGATTCTTTCTTCATTGACTTCCATGCCAAGAAATTCAATTCGTTGCTGGAAAAGTTGCATCTTCTTCTCAGAAAGCATTAAACCATAAGAAATACATAAATCGTAAAAAAATTTTCCAAGAGAATGTGTGACGGTATATCTTTTGAAAATAGTAGGATATCGTCAATGTAAATTAGAGCTTATTCTTAGATTGGTGCAAAGATACGATTCATAGCCTTCTGAAAAATTCAAAGGGCAGTCTTTAGTCCGAAAAGCATAACTGTCCAATGAAAATGGTGACCAGGAATGACAAAGGTTATCCTCGGTCTATTTGTAGGATGAATTGTCAATTGCTAGAAACCTGATTTGTAATCAAATTGGAGAAAATTTTTGCATCTAAAAGATGTTGAAAAAGAGGTTCGGGCTAAGGGAGAGGGAACTTGTCATCCTTGAGAAAAATATTCATGAGATGATAATTGATTACCAACCTGAGTTTACCCCTGACTTGCTCAGACCTCTTATTGACGTAAAATGCCTCACATGCCCACGGAGAGTCAGTAGGTTTAAACAACCCTTCATTTTTGAGTTGTTCTAATTTAGGATAGCAACAGTCAATTGAGAGGGAGGCATATCATGATGTGATGTTTTGTTTGGATTGATATCTTCATTAACCTTGAAAGAGAGATAAATGAAGAAATCGCTATTAAACTATAGTGGATGGCTATATTTTTTCAGGAAATCTATATGGTTTTTGCCACAACAGTGTTGGGAAAGCTTGGGCTGGATTTCGTGAGCTTGCTAGTGGTTGGATTGCTAGGGAGACAAATGAAATCCAGGAGACAAAAGCAGAATTGGTTCGTAATCCTTGAGAAGTCCATGTCAGTTGCTTGATTTGCTAGAGGATGTCATACCTGATGATGAACTCTTTGGAGAGTGATGGAGCCCCAATAATTCGATGTTTGGGTGTAAGCAGGGGATGAAGCTTGATTTTAACTAGCTTGCTTATAAAGGGGATTGCAAGAGAAGTTTTACCAGCAATATTAAAATTTTTCTTGTAAGGCTTCCAACATTCTGGGAGTAATGCAAATGGGTGCATCAATTTAGTTGATGCTCCGGTATCAATCAAGGCCATTAGAACAATAGGATTGTGTTGAGGGGAGAAATATACCCTAGACCTTTGCATGAGGGAGATTGAATAAACCATTAACAGAAGGTGAGGAATATAGTACAAACGCATCGGTTCTAAAAAATGCCATTAAAGCTTCAGGGGAGTATTCGTCTTCGAAAGAGAAGAGAGACTCAACATCAAAGACTTCCATATCAGTGAGTTCAGTGATTTTTTCAATGACTGCAGCATGTTTATTTGTTTTCTTGGGACACTGTCTAGCAAAATGTCTCTTTGTTTGCAAATGAAGCGGCGAGTATAAGAGGTTTTTCTTCTAGTTCTCTTTCTTTTTAAAAACTTCCATTGGGGGTTTACTTTGAGGGGAGTCCTTTTCTTTGAAGGAATCTTTTGGTAGAGCTAATGAGGATTGGCCTTCTTGCAAGAACAGGGCTTATAAGGATGGCATTCACTTGGAAAATCTAGATCATAGCATGCTTTAGAAAGAGTTTTTTCAATTCACTGAGCTTGTTGGAAAAATTGATGTTCTAAACATAAAACATCATGACCGATGCGAATTATAGAATATAATTCACCAGGAGTATAGTCCTCGTACTTCTTTTTATTGGTGGTCATGTAAACTCAAGCTTTGCAGGTGATTGGTCTTGAGAATGAAAAGAGGAATACAGTCTTCAAATTGTCATCATCTACACCCTTAATGAGATAAAAGAGTTTAGACATTTTTTTCATAATGTGCTTGCATACCTTTTAGGGTAAATGAACAATATTTGGTGCATAGGAATTTCTCTCTTGCATGATCAACATAATGGTCAAAAGGACCAACAAATGTTTTGTAAAGAATTCTTAAGCATTTAGTGATAGAATGGTAAAACAAAGCTATCTGCCTATATTCCTAACTTGCAACCCACCAATCATGAAGACTTCCTAAAAAGTGGGTCACCAATTTTTCAAGAACAATTTTGTTCGTCGCTCTTTGTTTAAGTCATTCGGCTTGGCACCATGATAACATATCATAGAAAAATAGGGGCTAATCATCATATGTTTGGTCGTCAAATTAAAGGTGTTGAAAGACCCTCTCCCCGTTTAACTTTTGGGACTTGGTCTTTGGAAGAGGAGTGGACTCCATTTCATCAATTGGCTCAACTCTTGTATCAAAAGTAGGTGGTCGTGTTTCACCTGTTTCAGAGGCCATAAAAGCATCCTCTGAATTTGCTGATGATGAATAATTTGAATCAATTAAAGAATCCTCTGTGGAAACCATTTTTTGTTCTTTGTCTACCATGGAAACTGATGGATTGTTATAGAGTCATGCCATGAATTCAAGAAAAAAGGCAAGAGGATTTTCAGCAATGTCTGGCAAGGGTTGTGACTTAGATGATGCCGAGGGGTCCAGTTCAATTGGTGGGATGGTCATGACCAATTTTTCTTTTCTTTTTTCCTTTTTTTTGTAGGAAAGGAATCAAGTGTTGAGATGGGATGATGAGACAAAACTAAGAGAGATTGGGGAGAAGGTAAAACTGGGGGAGATTGGAGCTGATGTTGTGTCCAATAGGATGGTGGAAAAAGAGAAGGAAAAGGGGATTTGGATCTCATAAGAGAGAGGACAATAAAAGGAGTGTGAGTTGGATTAACCAATGGAAGTGCACGAGCTGTGATATCTTGAAGCTGGGCTTCCAAGGATTTTTGTTCTCTTTCCAGAGGTAAGAGCAAAGATACAATTTTCGCATAATTGTCCACTAATTCAGTTAAGGCTCTAAGCTCTTTATGAACTTGATCAAGCATGTCGTGAATTGCCATGACAATGTGATCTTAAGAATCCTGCTATTGGAGGATTTGTTGCTGCTTCTGGTCGATTGTCTTGAGAAGATCATTCTAGTAGAGGGCGTTGTTTGATTGCCAATTGAGGACTACTTCAGTGTCTATCAGAGTTCTTAAGCCTGGACCCTCAGGAGTAATGATTTTTGGCAGTTTTCTTTGGTACTAAAGTTGGCAACTAGTAAATAGATCTTCAGATCTACCATTTGATGGCAGTAGTTGAGAGGAACTTGAGGGATCTGAGATGACAAAATAATTTGGAGAAAGCTCTTTGTCTAGAAGGATATAATATTGATACATTCCAGAGCCTGATTCAATGAAGCCAACCGAAGGATCTCCAATTTCATACCTTTTTTGAAGCTTCTATTGTGAAGACTTCTTCATTTCGGATTTTTGAATATCAAATTGGACATTGAAGGCATCTTCATCACAGTCGGGGCAGTTACATGTATCCCACCAAATATGGGAGGAATGAAGTCATGGAGCTTCTAGAATGTCACAACATGGATGCTTGCTAATGAAGGTTTACGAAGGGTCATGACTGGATCAAGAAAGACTGTCTCAACTAGTCCATATGTTCTTCTTGTATGAACAGCATGAGAAGATTGTTGAACCTCATTAACTTGAAAATGAGCCTTGTAACTTGTTATCCATTTTTATGGAAATAATTGTCGAAGTCTTTCAGTAGGGAAAATCCTTGGAAGAAAGGTGTGAGAGACTGCACGTTGAGAGTTGATGTCAAGCATTAATCCGTCAAGAGAAGCCCCTTTGTAGGGAACATCGATAGCATGATTTTGGACTCTATATGCTATTTGATAATGGATACTAGTTGCGAGAGTTGTTTGGATCTGAGGAGTCTCAAGAAGTTGTGCTTGGAGACTTAGAGTTGAGAGTGCATGAGGATCTTTAAGAGAGATATTGAAATTCCAATAAAATGTAACAAAGACAGTTCCCAAATTTAAAGCAGTCAAGATAGTGCCTGTTACAGCATTTGAATACCGAAGCATTCAGGAATCCAAGAGAACGAAATGGGAAATTGCTTCAGTAGATTTTCTACTATGAGAAGTAACAGACATTTTAGCAGCACCGTAGTGAAGGTGATTGTAATCTTCTTTTCTCCACTGTGAAAGGAAAAGGGAAAGAAGATTGACAGGGAAGAAATGTTCAGCTTGGTCAGCTAGAATCTGGTGCTCATTGAAATTTGAGATCTGTACATACTCTTTAATAAGACTCTAGGGGGTTTGCTTTTTGAACAGGTTCTTGATTTTCTTTTGACAGGTTTTGGACACGATGGAATAAACATTTTGAGTTAGTATAGGAACTAATTTGGTTAATGGAACCACTCCCTCTGAATCAAGCAAATATTCAACTTCACATAACCCATCAATTTTAGAGGCCAAACAAGATCTATTAAGAGAAGGTAAAGAGGATGAAGTGGATGCATCCATTTCTGGAAGACACATGATGTAACCTGAGAGTAACTCCTTCTATGCTAAAATGCCTTAAAATGCCTCCTTGCGGCTACATGATTGACAAGCAACTGGAGGAAATCTTAGTATCAACTCAATAGGTCATTCACAAAAAAGAAGCAAGACTAGTTCACAGGTGTTCAGTCAAAGCTTTCCAATTGTATTTAGTGTCTCTTTGCTTACTGGTCTGAGTGGCTAGGGGACAATGGACTAGTTGGTGATAAACTGGGGACAATGGACTAGTTGGGGATAAGCTGGGTGATGAAGTAGAAAATGACGTAGATTTAGGGGAAGAAATAGGTGAAGACACAAAACGGAGTTCCCATAAAGAAAAAATGATAAGCTGGGTGATGAAGTAGAAAATGACGTAGATTTAGGGGAAGAAATAGGTGAAGACACAAAACGGAGTTCCCATAAAGAAAAAAGTTTGAAAACAAAAATTTCTGAGCAATAAACCTGATAGCAATAAATAAAAGTCCAAAAACAAAGGATGCAAGTGCAACAATCAGTATGACCATGTGTAGAAAGCATAATGACCAAAATAACTTTGTCATTGGCAACGTATACCAATGACAAACTTATTTCATTATAGGTGGTATTTTATAGTAATATCCAAAAATGAGGTATTACTCCACATTGAGTAAAATTAAGCACAAATTGTACTAGTATACTCATGGTGACGCGTAAATCATACATATGTAATAACTTTGTATTCATATCTCTTATAGACAACAAGATAAGCATCCAAAGTTGAATGACTTTAGGGGGACTTTTGAATTTATCAAACCCTAATAAAATTCTAATTAAAATCCCACAAAATGTAGAGAACAAAAATTAGAACTCAATAGTACCAAATTTATAAAATTTTGGATAATGTTTCAAATTTTGGTAAGTGGTTGACCAATTGAGTTATTTGTAAAAATTTTAAAAAATTTATTAAATATAAAATTGGTAAGCCTATTTTATATATTTTTTGCTATAGAAATATGTTATATGAGCAAAAAAATAATGTTAATGTTTATTGAGAATATTCAGGTTAATGTGAACTAATACTTGAACTCAAATGCATATATAGAACTAAATATAAAAAATAAATACATTAGAAATCATGTATAAAATAAAGAAAATGAGTTGAATTTGATTTGAGCATGTAAAATGGTTTTTGTGAGTGGATAATATTGGTGGATTAGATACAAAATTTTGGATTGAGTATTAGGAACTAGTTGAACATTAAATTTTGGTGATTAATCATTACTTTTGGTATTATATTAAAATTTCTTATTTTTATTTAGTAGAATGATATACGACATCACATATCTATTTAGATTTCATGGGATGATTTTGATCTATTGGAGCATGTCCATTGAAATTGCAACATTTCTATAGGTCTTAGTCTCAGGGAGGGAGAAGACTCACAAGATTAATCATTTTAGTAATCTTAGTTAGTACATTCCTAACACGAGATGAAAAAATTAGAAATAGATAAGTTATTAATGCATAATTAGAGGTCAATGCATTCTTCATTTGCGCACATGAGGAGCAAATTCACTTTCTTATCTAAAAAGAGGGAGATAAATCATGTTTTTTTTAAAAAATTGCATGGTGTTGAAACTAAATGTATGTTCACACATTATATTGTGCATGTATTTTGTTTTCATTTCATTTGCGTATGACTTCAAAAATTATTTTCTCTTTCATATTTTTATACATATGATGGCTACATGATACTATAAGTTAGATTAATCATTAAGCTTTTTGTTTGCTCACCGAATTCTCTATTATTTTCTCTAGGTTTTGACATTAAAGAAAAAGGGAAAATGTTGGTAATATTTACTAGTTTTTTCTTTTAAAACTTGTAATACATTGTTGATTGTAACAATTAGTTAGATTATTGTGTTTTGAGATATGTATATATATTCATTATCATCTGGATTGTAAGATCAAGTAATGGATGTTATGCAGATGAGTAGTTAATATGAGAATGAATGTATACTTTTTATATTGATCATGATTTATCAAGAGGTTTTGATTTGGTGATATATTATATTTTTAAAGGGGATTCTGTCAAAATTTTTCCAAGAGATTGGTAATTTGGTTAGAAAGGCTTACAAGATTTCTAAAATGTTAGTATTTTGACATGTTTGAAAATCTTATGCAGTTGTGGCATCACCTAAGAAGGGGTCGTGACAAAAAGTGATATTAGAACCTTAGGTTTAAAAGCCTCAGAAAGATAAACAACTTTATGTATTGCTATGTTTGTTTGTGAGAGTAGCTAAATTTAGATTATAAATTTGTTAGTGTTATTTAATGCATTTCTGTCTCTTTCTATAAATGCACAAATCTAAAGAGGAAGAACCATGAGGGTTATGAATCCATGAGGGAGGAAGTACAAATGCCTAACACACTGGTACTTTTGGAAATTGGTGCTATCAGTGTTGGGGTCAATGAGGTAGTGCTTGTTTCTGGAATAGAAACTCAAGTGTCGTCAAATAAAAGTGATAAGAAGGAAAAGAAGTGTTATAATAAAGTGATGAAAGCTTTCAAAATGCGTGAACCTCCAACATTTACAAGGGGTTTGGTTTTGAAAGTTGCCAAAACTACTTTTAAACTTACAAATGATGCATAACGATGGTGGAAGTCTACAAGTAGAAGACATTAAGGTGTTGTCTCATGGGACAAATTTAAGAAGACGTTCTATAAGTGTTTTTTCCTACCAAAAAAGAAAGATAAACAAAGGGATCAGTTCCTTCATTTGAAATAACTGAATATGAAAGTCTGGGAGTATAAACACGAATTTGTTAGATTGTCTTTCTTTGCATCAGAATTGGTACCCATTGATATTTTGCAAATGAAAAAGCTTCAAGATGTGTTTTGGGATGTGATATGTCAAGGGTTGGCACTAGCTGGAGTAAAGAAATATGAAAATGTTGCAAATTAGTCTTTAGATTTTGAGATAGTGCAAATCGCAAAATACAGAATTTGTTTCACACACCTCTCTATCATCATTTGAACAATTTATGTTATCCCATGGAAAGAACAAGTTGAAGTGGAACAAGAAACAATTTAAGGAAAAGAAGAAATTTCACACTAGAGAACTATCCAGTAGGGTTGGGACACCTACAACACCAATGGTGCCAGTTCCAACAGCAACATTTAGGATATTATAGTTTATGAAGAGATCCTAGAGTTAGAGTTCCTTAGTGAGATAGCTAGTACCATCTAGACAAGGAGTGTCAAGACCCCTTCTAATATCACTTACGAGTGGCCCGACCGGCATAATAGTCATACGAGTTTACACCCCAGTCAAACTCGCTAACTACTATTAAGCCTTATCATCAAACCATTTATAGTATTCAAAGTGTATGAATAAAAAGATAAGCGGAATAATGTAATAACAAAAGCATAAGTCTTTGACATTATTTACATTAATAGAGTCCAGTTCGACTTTATATTTTTTAAAACTTATACATATTGATTTGTAATACCAAAATAACGAAACAACAAATACAACGTACCGTGGACTGCTCTAGAAAGATCACATGATCACCACCCCTTTCCCTTTATCCACACCAGATGAACCTGAAATGTTAAGAGCAGTGAGCTTGACATCCACATGAACTTAGTGAGTAGCAAGAAGATATATCTACTTAATTCCAGCATTCCACATGCAATGTAGCAAGAAGATATATCTACTTAATTCCAGCATTCCACATGCAATGTAGCAAGAAGATATATCTACTTAATTCCAGCATTCTACATGCAATGTAACAGGAAACTAAATTATTTAAAGAAAAACCTTTCACATACTTTAATTAAAAATAGTAAATAAGATGCAACAACGAATAGCACGCACAATCATCAACATATAAAGATGCAATAATCTAATATGCCTTGAATTATGCCATGTTCCAAGGGTATAGTATCTAAACTCAGCACCCTTCTTTCAGTTTAAGGATCATTTGGTCATACTGTAATTTTTGGATGGACATAACCATGGTCCAGGCCATACTATCATATCATCGTCAACCATGGCCCACCGACCAGGTTATACTGCACTATATCGATGATCATGGCCACCAACTATGTAGTACTGTTGTCGGCCACAAACTAGTAGAGTGTGTCATGCACCACTCTAATTATATCCATAAAGTATACCAACGTGCCACTCTTATCTCAAGACTACCACGATCCAATGTCCGCACCTCAGAACCTCTCATCATTAGGCCATGTCAACACATCTGAAGATCTGTCGATCAGTCCTATCTTAGAACTATCACAATCCAATGTTTGCACCTTAGAATCTCTCATCCTTAGGTTAGGCCGGCACATCTAAAGATTTCTACTCTTATCTCAAGATTATCACGATCTAATGTCTGTATCTTGAAACCTCTTATTCCTAGGCCAAGTCTATAATATCCTCATCGTTTTATTTTAAGATAATATAATTTTTGATAAATTTTAAAATTTGAAGATATTTTGGAGAAATACAATTTTTGAAAAAAGAATACATTAATTATTGAGTAAATATGATTTTTAGAGAGAACATTTGAGTTTTTGGGTAATTATTTAATTTTTAACAAAGAAATTATGAAATTGTAGAAATTTATTTGATTCATTGAGAGAAAAATATTGATTTTTGGATAAAATATGTAATTTTTGAAAAAAAAAATGTGTTGCTATTGGAATTTGAGTTATATTTAAAAATTTTAAGGAAAATGAGGGGTAAGAGAGTAAATCCACAAGAAAATAAAAGAAAATAAAATATAAAAAAGGGAAAAAAAAAAAGGAAAAGGCCCATACGCATGAGCCTAGGCCATAGGCCAAGCACATGTGGCCTGGGAGGCCCGTGCAGGTTGGACTGTGGTGCGTAGGCCCTCCCACTCTCCTATGCAGCCCATGAGCCCATCTCCTCCCCCTTTTTTCTCTCTTTTCCAATAATTTTCTTTAGAAATAGTGGCGCACATGGTTTTGCAACTCACTTTCTTTCTCTACAACCAACAAAAACCAGAGAAAAAACCACCATTGGATAGCTTGTATACTCCTCTTCAAGTTACCACTTTCCCGTGGTCCAAGCTCATAGCTATAAAGGAAAAGTGACCATAGTGGGATTCTTGATATAGTTGAAATCTAGAACTGTTGAGAAAGTGTGTAATCCGATTTTTGGAGAAGCATTTTTAAGGTCATTTCTTGATCGTTTCTTGAGGTAACACCTTCCTTCCCAATCTATGATACATAGATTTCAAGTTTCAAGTATTATAAAATGAAAACTGAGCTTATGTTATGATTTACAAGGTGCCAAAGTGGGTTAGTTGCAAATTATTATAGCAGCAGAAGTGTCTTGGAGGTAGATTTGGGGCAAGTTTTGAAGGGCTTTGAGGAGTTCGTTTGAGCTCAAATTTGGAGTACGTATCTTGGTACATAAGGCTACAAGAAGGTATAGATCTTGTCCTATAACCTTCTATGGTCGTGATGTATCATGCTTGTAAAAACACACTATTGCTTAAGTGTTCTGACACCTAGAAAAATTTTGGGTTTGTAGAGAACGCTTACCATGTGTTTGATAAAACATAGGATTTTGATCATTTTGCTTACTGATTCGAATGGGTTTTGAAAGAAAATGTTTTTATGATCTAAATACATGCAAGAGGTGAAGGAAATAGCCTTTAAATTAGATATCTAACGAGGAAAAACAATGCTTGAAATTCATGAAAATACATGAACTTAAAGAAATCTGTTGCATAGCTAAAAATTTTGGGGAGCCAATTAACTGATCAAATCTCATTTTTTAAGCTAAAAATAAGTGTACCAAGCTGAAACTTTGGGGTTGGATTTGATGATTTAAAACCTTAGTCCATATACAATTTTAAATTAGCATGTATTCAAACGATTCTTCTTTAACTGTCACATTGTTTATAATTGTTTTTATTACTTGCCATGTTTTCAAGCACTATTTTATCATTACTGTTCATGCATACATAAATTTCTTTTGGAATGTTGATTACAAGTAATATGCTACATTTACTATTCACTAAGCCATGTTGCAATTTAGGCTTACTACCCTACTAACATTTCAAGTTCATCAGTGGCTGACAAAGTGAAAGGTGTGGTGATAGCTTGACTCCTTGGTGGTTTCCTTCCTTTCTGTGGTTTTCCTAGAGGTTGGTCACTTGTGAGTGTATGAAATTAATGGTCAACTGTATCTTTAGAAATGAGACAATATATAATCTGTAGTAGCAAACTTATGAAAGGAGTACTTGCTTGTAGATTTAACTGTAATGTTATGTTTCCTTTCACACTTCACAAAATGAATGCTACAATTACTCTAACGTCACTTCAGATTGTAGTATAAAAAACATAACAGTGATTGGGCAAACTTGACTTGATGAGTATTTTGTTGAGTCACTATCTCAGTCGAGCTGCCCTTCGGCTAGGGAAGGGGTCATAACAACATTGGTATCAGAGTGTAGGTTCAAAATTGAAGAACATTGGTAAATAAAGAACCTAGGCGACATCAAAGCAATTGTGAAAGTGAACAAAAACCCCAAACTTAAAGAAAGAGAGAAAATTATCAATAATAAAAAAAATTGAACATAATGTACAATATTACTAAGTGTTTAGGATTGGGTCTACTTTAAATGGATGAATAGCCAATAATTTAATTTGAAATGCGGATAGAGATATTGACCAGGCGAGGTAAAGCACCACCCAGGTAGGGTAAACCACTACTAAGGTTTAGGGAGTTAACGCCACCGCCACCTCTCCAGCTTGAGACTGAGACAAATTAATTTTAGAAGCTTAAGGCCTTACTTCATGCGCAGACCGCATTGCTTCATCAGTGCTTGAATTGCCTTGAGGCCAAGAGAAATAAGGCTAAGCCATCTACGTCGACAAGACCTTCTATTCTGGCCGCACCCCTAGTGTCAGCCACTCCACCGACTGTGCCCCCATCACCTACTCCTCCTACACCACTAACTCTAGAGCTACCAGTTGAGGTGGTAGTAGCTCTAATTGCCCTTGCCCAAGAAAAACAATGAGATGAGAAACTCACACCCAGCTCTTCAAGTGTTTTATGGACTTGCACCCTAAAAGATTCAAGGGTGGTATTAGCTTAGAGGCAGTAGAGGATTGATTGCTTAACATGGAGAAGAACGCCGAGACCTTGAGATTATCTGAGTGTAACACCCCAACCTTGAGACTTTCAATTTGGACTTTACTACAAGGCGGGCCAGGCCAGTGTTACTTTACAAGTACATAACATAACTTTCTATTTCAATTATTTCCTGTCTTAATAGTATTGAAGAGTACATAACTCAAATTTAGGAATTTAATAAGGCATTAATACAAGAAATAAATGAAATTCACAAACTCTATTAATTGAATAAAATTGAGTGTATAATTCAATCTTGAACAAAAACTATTACAGCAGAAAATTCAAAACTTGGGCCACATGCCCTTACATAGAAATTAGAAACTTTCAAAAAAAATATTTAACTAATATTCATGGTCTTCATGTAATTCAATTTCCTGAAAAATAGAAGGAATGGGTGAGCACATAGCCCAGTGGATCTTTTTCAAACCACTAAATTACTAATTCAGCATTAATAACACATTCAAATTCAAACATTTGTAAATTATTAGGCGTTTCAAATAACATTTTGTTTATAGTTGTAAATTTGACTGAAAAGGTTTCAAAGCCCTTGATGTTCTTTATCAAAATACCTCCCTTAAGTGAAAAGACATTTTTCGTCAATTTTCATTGGACTTAGGGCCTAACCTATATTCCAAGTACTTTGGGACATCACCCATTTGAACTAATCACACGTAAAGAACACCCATAATGACCCTCATGTTCATTGTGACAGTACGTGGTTCTTAATTTCAACATCTTTCATTAAATCTCATAATCATGAATCATAAATAAATCATGCTCAAGAAAAATAAATAAAGATAATATTAACATATAAACATTCAAAACATGAAAGCAAACACTTAGTATGCATCATGTTCTAAAATAAACCTAAACATGTATAATCTAATTATGACATGATTCCATGATGTACACACAAATCTGAAATATATTTTTAAAAAAATAAATAAAACATGTTATTCAATCATAATATGCATACCAAATTGAAACTAAATATGCATAAACTAAACTAAATAAGTAGAATAAGGGTTTGAGAAGTCACTTCTACCTTAAAAATAAATTTCTTCTGCACGCCTCTGAAATTTGGCAGAGTTTCATTACTCCAAAACTTCTAAAAACTTAAGAACTCTCAAGAACACTCAAGAACAATTCAAAATTACTCAAGAACTAAGGGAATTGTCAAGAAGAAGGCCAGAAAGAGTCAAACGGGACTAATATGCTCTTGCTTTGAGATGAAAAGAATGGGAGCACTAGAGGTCCATTATATGGAGTTTAGGAGAGTGAAAATTAGTAATATTGGGCATTTTTCATATAGAAATTTTCTATTTTAATTGGGTTTTGGCGGCTCCAATTCAAATAATGGGTTTTAGGGTTTTTTCGTGCATTTTTCAAATTTTTTCTTTCTATTTTTCAGTTTTTCCTCATTTTTTTATTTTCCAGATGGTTGATCACGACTGCACGATTGGCAAAATCGCCGACATCGTGCGGCGCATGATTTACGTGCGGCACGCGAATTCGTGCGTCGTGCAATTTTATATATACATGTTACGCAATGTTATAAATAAATATTACAATTTTCATTTTTATAACTGTATACTATTATACGTACAATTATTTATGTAATATTATTATAAATTTACACTTATATAATGTTATACTTATATTAGATAAATATAAGCATACAACATTTTTTTAAAAATGAAAATGTTAAACATTTACACTTACATTCTATTATGTATATATTTTTATATACATAATCTTATAATATGATATTATTTTAACACCCAGGAATTATTTATACACACATTATATAATATTATTTTTACAACCATAACAAATATTTTTATATACTTGTATTTATCTAATTTATATATCCATGTATATATATATACACAATTATATGTGTGTGTGTGTGTGTGTTTTTATTATTTATTCTTGAATACCAAGGTTTTTCAATTAATTTAATTTATTTACACAGTTTATATCTGAAAATATTATAAATTTCTCAATTGAATTATTTTATTTGAAATTCATACAAAATTCGTAGGTGTTACACTGAGGCTGATTAGGTCCTATACTCGGCAGAAGGTTATTTAGGTGGTAGTGACCTACCAAGATAATGGAGGGTTTGATTACCTCTTGGACCAAGTTTAGAGAGCTTATCCTTAAGGCTTTCATTCCGGAGGCTGAGCAAGAATGTAAGAAGACAAGGTTTTTGAGCTAACGCCAAGGGACCTTTACAGTGAGACAGAGTATACATATTGGTTCCTACAGTTAAAGGCTTATGCTACTAGACTGAGAGGTGATCAAAGAGAGATCCAGAAGGAGGCCTTATAATATGAGATGGATGGTACCTCCTAGCCATAGCTAGCGACAAGCACGGTTCCAGGCTCAACAATTATACAAAGGTGGATTTGAAGGTTGTTAGGGCTCTAGTCATCATCAAAGCCATGGGAAGAAGAAGTTTGAAGAGGGACAGTCAAGCAATGCCCCTGGTGAGATCGTTACAATGGTAGTTACACTTGCAGCTACTCCTATTCAATCACATCCACTGATCTAAAGCAAAGTACATTTTTTGGGGGCCAAGGTAGAGGTCGTGGTTGATGCCATGGACTAAGCCAGAGTTACCAAAGCGGACAAAAGCTGCCCCTTACATGTTATTAGTGTGGACAGGTTGGATTCAAGAGAGCTGAGTGTCCAACTCTTTCAATAGGTCCCACTATTTCTACCCCAACCATCAGAGATAAAGTACACGCCATCACCCAACTTGACCCTGACTCGACAAGGACCTTGATAGAAGGTACTGTCTAACTTTGTGATTCATTTATCTATGCTATGATTGATGT
Organism: Tinospora cordifolia; assembly: GCA_030144865.1. Taxonomy (NCBI): domain Eukaryota; kingdom Viridiplantae; phylum Streptophyta; class Magnoliopsida; order Ranunculales; family Menispermaceae; genus Tinospora; species Tinospora cordifolia. The sequence goes on along the minus strand of JAJIYU010002266.1, from coordinate 11,414 downwards.
TGATTTTAACTTGTCTGTTACTTATGGATGTGTCGTAGATAGATTAGGACTTAATCCGGTTAGGCCTCCCACTTGGTTGATGTTGAGTACTTCCATCAGGGAACGTATTTACCCCAACATAATTTATGAGGGGTGCATGCTTAGATTGAGAGACTTTGAGACTATTATAGACTTCCAAGTGTTAGAGTTCCTCAAGTTTGATGCCATACTCAAGATGGAATGGCTAGATGCATATCACGCATATGTTGATTGCTTTGCTAAGAGGGTTGTATTTCAAATTCTAGGGCAACCAATTGTTGTCTTTCAGGGTAGAGCTTTTGATAGAAGGAGTACTCATGGCAGATTAGTGACATGGCATGATATAGATATTCTAGCCAGTTTGACCATAATAGATGAAGGACCTTCATGGTTGAGTATTCATGAGATTTTGGTTCTATGAGATTTTTCTGATGTATTTCCTAAGGGTCTTCTCGGCTTTCCCCCTAAGCGGGAAATCAATTTCATTATCAAGGTCATTCTAAGTCACCACTAGTGTCAATTCCTCCTTCCACATGGCACCTAAGAAATTGCGAGAGTTAAACGTCTAGCTAGAAGAGTTGTTGGATAAGGGTTTCATTACCCCTAGTATGTCACCTTGGGGTATTCCCATATTTTTGGTGAATAAAAAGAATGGGACCCTCCAGTTATGCATCAACTATCGTTAGTTGAACAAAGTGACGATCAAGGATAAGTACAATCTTCCATGTATCGATGACTTATTTGATCAACTTAGGGGTGTCAAAGTGTTTTGGAAGATTGATCAGAGATTTGGGTTGTAACACTCCTCCTCCCCTGAATTCTCTACACATGGACCACACCACTCGGCTAGGAAGCAGGCCAGAAGGCAGGCTGGGAGGCAGGCCGGGAGGTGGGTTGGGAGGCGGGCCAAGAAGTGGGCTAGTGTTACTTTATTTCATTCTTTCCGTTTCAGTTTCAAGTTTCTAGGATCTAATGAGTAACATTAACTCGTAACATTTGTCAATAAGATGACAAGATATCGTAAAGAAAAATAATTCAATATTATTAATTCAATCCAAAGGTACAAAATCCTTAATTGTTTATTACAACGAAAATAATCTCAAATAACAAAATTTGGACCAACATGTCTTAAAATTAAATAATTTCTAAGAAATATTTACTACATGACATTTGTGTGCTTTCTATTTGTCAATTCCCTAAAATTTTAGAAGAATGAAGGGTGAGCACACAACCCAATGGATCATTCTAAATATTTAAGTCATTATTTCAACAAATAAGACATACATGTCAAACACTTCCAAATGTTACATAATTCAATCAATTACTTATTTAATAGTCATAATTAAGATTAAAAGGGTCAACCTTGGTGTTCTTATCAAAATTTATATCAAAGGAGGAAAGGGCGATCTTTATGCCAGTTTCCAATGGATCTAGGGTCTAACCCATTATCCAAGACTTTGGGTCTTGCCTGTGTGAACTAGGGACAAACCCCATCATTCCAATCTTAAAAACACCGACAACAATCACCTTTGGGACATTGTGCTCGTATGTGATTATAATCTTAATTAATCTTTCTGTTAAGTGTAAAGCATAGCATCATGCATATAAATTAACATGATTTAGAAATTTAACATGTGAGCATGGTAACAACATAGCATGGATCATATCATCACATAACATACATCTTTATTCATGCAAACGTAAGCACGTGAAATCTAGGCATGGCATGTATGATTATTTTGACATAGAGCATGCATATTCAAATATAATTATACATGAACATCTTATTGAAATCAAAATAATAAAGTACAATTCAAAATTGATTTTCACCTTAAATAGTTCTAATCCTTAAGCTCCTTTGTTAAATTAACTTCTAGCACAGAATTTGCATAGAACTTCATTACTTCCTTTCTAATTACTATTTAGAACAGCTAAAAAAAGAAAAAAGATGCCAAGAGGAGACAAAAAGAGCAAGAAGGGACTTTTCTATTCTTGCTGGGATGAAGAGAATGGTGCTTATGCTTAGGTTTACATAAAGTTATAATGGGCATGAATTGGCAAGTTTGAGGTGTCTTCAATGAAGAAACCTTTTTAAAACTCTTTCCTTTTCCATTTTATTTGTTTCTTATGCATAATAATTAATATGTAAAGGTTTTAAAAGTTGCTAATATATTCTTTTTGGTTGATTTCATTTTAAAAACCTTTTTAATTCTCTATTTTACTTGTTTCCCTAGCACATCTATTAATAACTAATTATTTTAGAAGTTGCTAATACATTCTTTTGAGTTATTTTCATTTTAGAAACTTTCTAATGCTCTATTTTACTTGTTTCCCAAACATATATATTAGTAAGTAATTATTTTACAAATTGTTCATACATTCTTTTAAGTTGATTTCATTTTAACAACCTTTCTAATTCTATATTCTTTCTTATTCCCCAAGTTCATATAATAGCAAGTGATGTTTTTAGAAGTTGCTAAGAGTTTCTTTTGGGTTGATTTTATTTTAAAAACATTTCTAATTCTTGTTTTCCTTGTGTGAAGAGAATGAGGGTTTCGAAAAGTGCAAATTTTTAGCAATTTCCTAAGTTATTTTTGTTTCTTATTTAATTTGAAATTGAAATTTCAAACTCTAATATAAGGCAGCACTTTTGAGTATGTTTCATATCCCAATATTATTTACTAATTAGCTTCTAAGTCCACACTGTGCTCACATGTCTGTCTCCAATTATTTAGCTACCAGACCTACAGCTCATACCATAAGTTCTTATTTTGGCCTTTGATTTAAGTCATTTTATTTTTGACAATTTTTTTAATGATTTGGGTGTTCATTAAGTGTTTATTTATAGATTAATTATTCAAAATTTTTGTGTATTTACTCCTTAATAATTTGTACTATGCCCCAAATGTTCATATGGGCATATTTTTTAATTTACAAAAATTTTATTAAGTTAATATCTGTCATTTTCTACAATGTTTTCAAGACATTTTATTTTGTTCTATTTTATGTAAATTATTCTCATATTGCTTTTATAATGGTACAAATGTTTGGTCTTAGATGAAATTATCATTTCTCCCTCCAGTGGTAAAATTACCATTTTACACCCCCGATTTATCCAAATAAACTTTCATACTTAAAATCATTCACTGTTTCACACAGTGTTATTTTATAATTCATTTTCTATGTGAATCAACCATTTTATCTCTAGGTGTCAAATTACCATTTTGCCCTTGGTGGTCAAATTACCATTTTATCCCTGAGGTATTTAATGTGCTTAGTACTTCCATAGACTCATTTATGATCTTATATATTCTTATTTGAGAATTTATCAGGGTATTACAATTTACCCCCTTAAAAAATTTTCATCTTCAAAATTTGTACTTATTTGTCTTGATGCTATGCGATCAAGCATTGGATAATTTGTTTATGGATCATGAATAAAAGTCTTTCCTTCTTACAATAATATTGCACCCAATCCATTCTGCGAAGCATTTGTATGCAAAACGTATCCAACTCCATGTGTAGGGATAACCTATATGGGTTGATTGTTCTTACTTCTTAACTCATTTTGTGGTTAATTTGGTCATGGGTATGACTAATTTCAAGAAATCTTTGATGAATCTCCTATAGTATCTAGCTAAGCTTAAGAAACTTTTGATCTCAGTAACTATCTTGGGTTGTTTCTAGTCTATGATAGCGTCCACCTTTCTAAGATCAATAGAGTCCTCCACATGGCCAAGGAATTTGACTATAATTTGCACTTACAAAATTTAGCCTAGAATTGATTTCTCCCAAGTGTTTCCAACATAATTTTCTACATGATCAGCTTCCGACTTGGACTAAATTAGGGTGTCATCCACAAAACTACTACAAAACTAGTCAAGGTATTATCCAAATACTATATTCCTCAAATCCATCAATATTGTATGTGCATTGAGTAAATCAACTAATATCACTATTATTCGAATTGTTCATACTAAGTTTTAAAGTTTATCCTATGTATGTTTGACTCTAGGATTCTCAATTGGTGACATCCTAACTTAAGATCAATCTTAGAGAATTTTGTGGCTTCTCCCAATTAGGGTTGTAAGCGGGTCGAGTCGGATCGGGTCGGGTGAAAACACCAAAAGTCACCCGACCCGACCAAGGAACCCAACCCGCTCGACCCGTGGTCTGGTCGAGTTGGGTCGGGTGGGTCGGGTGAGTCGGATTGGGCCAGACATTTTTTTAAAAGGCTTAGGTTTATCAAAAAGCCCAATATTTTTTATAAAAAAAATCCAAATGATATATAAACCTATTTATAATAAAAGCCAAATTTTATTAATATTTTATTCAAAACATTGTAAGTTTATTTATTGAATTCTTAAAAACCTAGAAATTTCATAATATATATAAACTTTATAGTAATATTAAAACTAAAAATAAAATATGCAACCAACAATAACAGTAGGGTCGGGTCAGGTTCGACCCGACCTTCAAATATCAAACCCGACCCAACTCGACTAGGGGAGTGGATCCACCCAACCCGACCCGATTTGCTGTGCACACCCGACCCGACCTGACCCAACCCGAAATGGTTGAATTTGGTCTGTTCGGGTCGGGTTGGTCGGGTGGCTTACACCCCTACTCCCAGTAGGTCATCTATCCTTGGTAAGGGTTACTTATACTTTACTATTGATCTTTTATCCTAAGGTCAGTCTTAGAGAAATGAGAGGCTCTCTTGAATAGATCTTCTACCCTAGGTAAGGAGTACCGATTATTTATTGTCGTCTGATTCATGTTCAGGTAGTTAACATATAATTTCATGGATCTATCTTTCTTTCTATTTTTTACAAACAACACTAGAGCTCCCCATGGTGATCCACTTAGTCTGATGAATCCTCTTTCTCAGAGCTCCTCCAGCTGAGACTTTAACTCAATCAGCTCTACTGGTGTCATTTAGTAGGGAGGAATGAATATGGGTAGTTCTAAGTTGAACTTCAATCTTGAATTCTATTTCTCTATTCGATGGTAGTCATCATGGTTTTCTCAAAATTTATTTTATTCAAATCATTTCATCTAATTGAAATCATCCAATAATTTTGTCACAACTTTGGGACACTATGATTTAAATTAAATCTCGTCCTAATGGTTTATTCAACATAATGCTAATGTTGATACTGAAGGGCCTGATCTTCGGGATCATTAGCAACGACAAACACTCTAGCCTGGTTTAGTCTATGGCCTTAATTCTAGTTCTATGGTTGCTGCTATTGAGAAGCTTGAGCTTTGGCAAGACAGAACTTTGCCACATGCCCTAGCTGATTGTAGTAATAACAAAGCCCTTATTGCTCAGCATGTTCCCTCCGTTCCTCTTTTGTCTTGTTGGTTCGGGTTAGAGTCTGAGGCACTTTACTACCATTGTTCTAATAGGTATTCTATTTCTTCACGTTTTTGTTCATGTTATCATAACGTTAGATTCATGTCTCTAGGTTCTCGATTTGTTCTGTGACCTATCAGTTTATTCTTCCAAGTTCTGTTGAGGATTTTCAAGGTCCTCTAATGTTGTTGAGTATAGGGTTTGGTTTCATGATCACAATACATGAAATAAATATTCATGAGATTCAGATAACTAAAGCATGCAATTAAACAATCATTCAATCACACAGTTTCATGCTAGTTGTAATACCCTAAAAAAAATAGAGTAGAATTGCAAAAAAAGGAGATGCGCACCACTACCATGGTTCCCAAATCATGTTTGTGGTAATGTGTCACAATTTTGAAAAAAAAAAAGAACAACACAGGACTGAGTGGCGTTGGACTACTACACCTCCCAAGAACAAGTGCAGGCAAGTTAACATGTCGCTTTGGTTCAAAATCAATGTTATCAAAGACTATTTTAACATTGGTTAAGTGTAATGTATAACGTCCTACTATGTTATATATAGTGTTTGGATGTTAAAACTCAACAAGTCACAGTGACACGCCATTTTGTTCAAACGAAGGAAACCAATATAACTATTTAACATCTGTTTAGTGATAATCGTTTCTTATGGGTGTACTTGTGTAATACCCTAAAAACTTTGTACTTGATTAAATGAAATTTAAGATCAATTCAGAGAAATTGGGTGCAAAATGAAATCGGGCGCATTTCGGGGCTTAATTTTGTAGGTTCCAAAACTCTCATTTAGTGCCCATTAGGGACCCAAAACAACTTGAAATAAAGTAAGGTGACATGAACCAACTAACGAGACAACATATCCAAAAATTAGAACAATTAGTTGAGGTTAAGGTTTTTATTTACCAAACGCCCTTCAAGGGGTCCAAATTAGAAAGAATTGTCATTTAGGGTACTTCAGGGGATCGAAATGACTTGAAATGAAATGGAATGACATGAACTAACAAAAATGAATGATATATCAAAAAATCAGAACAATTAGCCAAGATTCATTGTGTAACACCCCAACCCCGTATCTTTAAGCATTGGACATAGCCACCATTCTCTTGACGGTGGACTAAACCAAACGGTGGGTCGGGCCGATTTTACTTTACAAGTGAGGCACACTTGACTTTCTATTTTAATTATTTCATACCTTGATTTTATTTAACAGTACATAAATTTAAAATTTTATTAAGGCAATAATACAAGAAATAACTGAAATTCATAAACTCAATTAATTAAATAAAATTGAGTACATAATTTGAACTTGAAGAAAATTATTACAGCGGAAGGTTCAAATCTTGGGCAACATGCCCTTACATAGAAATTAAAAACTTTTTAAATAAAAGGACCTCACTAATTTTCATGGTCTTCGTGTAAATCAATTACCTGAAAAATAGAAGGAAGGGTGAGCACATAGCCCAGTGGATCTTTCTAAACATCTAAATCATTATTTCAATTCAAACAAACCAAGCATATAAAACACTTTTGTACATTAGGCGATTCAAACAAATTTCTTGTTTATGGTTGACATTCAGACCGAAAGAGTTTAATCTCTGTGTTCCACATCGTGGGGAAAGAGAGTGACAAACGAAAATTCAAACCCCAATATCTATGAAGTTGGATCACTCTTGGAAACCCAGTTCGAAATCGTTAATGGTAAACTGGCAAGCCGGTTCGGGGGGTAGAACACACACGATGACACTATGCAAGTCCATCATCGCACCGGTATGTGGATTGAATCATTATTTAATCTTTCCTTAGTGATAAAATACACAATATCGGATTAAACCATCGATGCAACATACACAAAACATGCATCATTAAATATTTATTCATGGCACAATTTATGTGTAACATGCATCAAAATTCTTAATTTCTAAACATGCATAACATGTATATTCATGGCACATCAAATAAATAAGGCATGTATATTAAAACATATATTCAATCAATCATCTTCAAAACATCATCACACATGCAAGACTTATTCAAATTAAAATGAAGAAGTAGAAGTTAGAAGTTACTTCCACCTTAAATGTGTTTCTTCTGCACCCCTCTGAAATCCGACAGAGTTTCGTTACTTCAAGGCTTTCAAACACTCATGAACTCTTTTTTTATATGATTTTGAAAAAGGGTAGTATGGGTAGAGACCTAGGTAACAGTGAAGTGATGCTAGGGTACCTGAATTATTGATTTCAGATGTGACTTGGATACTGAGGGGTGTTCCTGATAGTTGATCTCTTCTTGAGGAAGATAACCCTGAAGGTTAATGGCTCTTCTTGGAAAAAGTACCTCTGATGGTCTATCTTTGTAGTGGTCCTCATATGGCTAGTGCCTTCTTTGAAAAGAGTGCCCGATGGGTTGGCCCTATAGAGGTGTTCTTGATGGTTGGTGCCATTCTTAGAAGGTGCATTGTCCCTGATGGTTTGATCCCAACTTTAGGAAGATGTCCTTGAAGATTGATCCCTACTCGGGAACAAGCCTGATTTGGGAACTATAGCATCACAAGAAATGTAATGGAGTTGAACACCATGACCATAGGTTTAGGTAGAGACCGAGTGTTGTTTCAAAAGTACAGTGGATCATAAATAAATTAAAAGACTTTAGGACATAGGTTAGAAATTGATAATGTGTTTGAATGCACACTTGTTTGGTCAGGACCCGAGTTTGGGAGGAGCCTATATCCCTGTTCTCTATGTAGGATGGGGTGCATAGGGATTTGGGGATACGGAGGAATCCTAGACTCGGAGAACGACGGACCATGTTTGGTGAGTGATCAATTTCTTTGGCCGAACTTGTACGCATTGTATTGTATTGGGATGGGGTGGTACAGTACGATAGGGTTTGCTTCAGCCTTAGAACATGTTTGTGGTTGCATTGTCACACTATTTTTAGCCAAGGGCCCAGTTAAAAATGGTGGGATAGTTGTAGTCATTGATATCGAGACACTTGCGCCATTATTTGAGTGTAATGTAATTCTGGGCGGAAGTCTGTCTAGAAGGGCGAGTGTGGGATGGGGCACATGGACCTAGAAACACATATGGAAGCTTTGGGATTGCATTATGCTAGCATGTATTGTTTGTTTGGTTGTTAGATGACTATTTGTTATATATGTAGTCTGATTATTTAAGTATAATAACTCAAATTCTTGTACCCAGAAACAAACGAAATGTTGTTGACTTAGAAGCATGAACCCCTAGACAACCGAGACAAATCGAGAACTTAGAGACTATGCACTTAGAGTCACCCTAGCACGAGAAACGCGAAAAGGCATTGGCATATAGGAAGGAGTGGTCAATAGGATAAGTATGGTACCAGAAGGAAACATAAAACATATATGTATACCTATGGAATAAACGTTGTCCTTCAACTTAACATAAATAGATCATGGAATGCCGAGTTAAATTCTTGACTGGTAGTTCATATCAAGAGGTGAGAGATGAGCCTGTACTAGGTGGTGAGAGTACTTCGAGGGTGGCAATGGCCTGAGAGACATTAGTAATCCTGAACTTGATAACATAAATTTTTCATAAAGTGAGATTGGAGATTACTCCAAGACTTGTGGAACAAGTAGTGTAGACTCTACAATCATTAATATTAGCAAAAATTGTCGGTGCCATGGAGTAAATCAGTCATTTATAACCAAGAACAGTGGGAATTGTTGAATGAATTCCAGAAAGTGAAACCAAGGTACGTTTTAAGGCATGAATGACCCCTTTTCAGTAGAAAGGTGGTCCCTCAAAATGAATCAGCATCTGAAGGCTATGGGAGTAACTGGACCTAGAGGGATGACATTAGCGGCATATTATGGGTGGAAGACGAGTGAGAATGACTTAGAACGGGAACGAGCAGAAAAGTCAAGCATAAGAGGGCACCGTTAGAGCAGATTTATAAAGGCCCGAAGAGAAGCAACATCAGTAACAGAGCAACAATCTCGATATAATAAGCCAAGACAAATGAGCGATGAGGAAATGGATGTAGACCAAGGAATTTAGATCGCGTTAGTTGCCTATTGCTAAATTAGAATGAGGAAATAAAGGGTGCGATCATACCAGCACTAATGCACCGGATCTCATCAGAACTCCGTTGTTAAGCGTGCCTGGGAGAGAATAGAAACAAGCCAGATCAGAGAAGTGATAGTAGAAATAATAGCAAAGGTCTCAAAGAGAGAAATATTAGAGGTTACTCTCAAAATTGGGGGCAAATGGTGAAAACCCTGTAGCTAACAGTGACACCACAAGTGTGATCAAGTAAATGCAACCAACAAGATGGAGCACTAGCCATTGTACATTTTTCGTTCGCGATGACATATGTGGTCTTGTTCGAGATCTTATCAAATGTGGAGAGTAGAAGGAAATTTTTGTAAATTAACCAATTGATATATTCGAAGAGAACCTTCAGGCTAGGAGAACTTCTCCCTCTGTCCGAATTGAGCGGATGTTTGAACAGATACAAACCAAACTTCTTGGAATATCCCAGTTCAATCTTTGTCTGATCCCAGGGAGTAAGACAACTACTATATATGGTTTGTGGATGAAGGAAAGTCTAGCTAATGTTGATATTGTGACTCAATGCATTGTTCCAACAAGGGTTAATGATCAATACTTAAGAATCCACGTACCGGTACGATTAACGAGCCTGAAGCGGATCGAGGTGGCATCTCCTATATGTCATTGCTTGAGATTGTCGAGCAACAAGGCGGATCGTAGATATTCCCACCTAGAGCTGACTGTGACAGCTCGAAGTCTTTAAGAGATGGTACGATGCCTAGGTAAGTACGCTCTCTTAGGCTGTGATGTGAGTGTCGATTGATTTTAGATGGTTATTGGAACCCTCTGAGATTTGATTGGATCACAGGGAATACCGAGAGGCATCTCAACCCTCTTCTGGTCTTAGATTACAACCAAAACCAACGAATGTTTGAACACCTAATGTTTGGAAGTGTTTGAAATGTTTTGGATTGGGTCTGTATAATGCATGTGATGTATAGGATCGATCCACTGAGCTTTTGACTCACTCCCACTTTATTTTTCAGGTACACTTGGACGTAGAGTATGTTGACTTACGTCAGAGGACCCGCACTTTGATTGGACACCTCATGGGGAGGTCGCCCGGGATAGGTGACTTGGAGATTATGTTATATGTACTTTCTTGAATTGTTTTAATGTATTCACATTGGTTTAACTATGGTTGTTTTATCTTTCAATGGCTTTCCTTGTTTAACGATTTTGGTTTAAATGAATAGTTTTAAAGTATTTTCCGCTGCATTATTTATGACTTATATTAAGGAACTCGGTGTATCTTTCGAGAAATTATTTTAACTATTCTATTTTATATGAGAAAATTTCCAGACATTGACTTGAAAACAAAATTTTATATGAACGTGATTTGAAGAAAAAGATTTTGACTGAACGAAATTTTTAGCTAGCACCTTGATTTTCATCAGACGATGATCCACACGTGAGATAGTACGTGAACGGAGGTTCGGTTAAAAATTGAGGTGTTACACAATATCTCCCAAAGGTAATGTTATTATTACTCTCCTCTTTGGCAATCTATATGTGCCCAACACTGGGTTAATTAGTTCATCCCTGTAACACCCCAACCCCCACGTTCTTTGATTTGAGAGTTGGACATAACCACCATTCCTTTTGACGATGGACTTAACCAATTGGCGGGTCGGGCCGGTATTACTTTACAAGCGACATACACTTGACTTTCCATTTTTCAGTACCACATGCCTTAGAGTAAATTCAATAGTGCAATTTCACATTTAATAAAATCAAGGCATTTAAAGCTAAAGAAAAATTTAACTTCTTTATTACTAAAAGAAAGTACATAACCTTCTAATTTAAGAATAGACCATTACATTGTTTATCAAAAGAGATTCATAAACTCAAAATAAAAATCAATTTTCAGCAGAAGTCTTATTTCAAAATTGGGCAACATGCCCTTACATTAAAAAGAAACTTTA
>JAJIYU010002265.1:0-31060 GCA_030144865.1 Tinospora cordifolia | reverse complement strand
ATAAAGCAAATGATGCAACAAATTATAAGTGTAACTAGTGGAAATAATTTAGCATATGCAACAAGTAATAAACTTGTGGAACCCCAAGGTTGAACAACAAAGAGTGAAATGAGTTTTTAAAGCTAAGGTTTGCTACATATAATAAAACAAGAAAAATGAGAAAGAAATGAAATAATGAGAATATTTGATAATATAGGAACAACAATAAGATGGAAAAGTTAGGGTATTAGAGTAAGCTCAATCATTTATTCTCTTAGTCTTTTTTGAGTAAAATAATTAGGGATAAAAATAACTAAGGAGTTTTTTCAACCACAATGATGATCCTTTCAGCTCAAGTATATCAAAAAGTAAAGTTCTCCTACAATAAGTATTTATAATAAATAGCGAAGTAAAAGGAAAGTTCTAATGTGTGAATGCAAAATGTGAATCCTAGTTATGTGAAATAAGTGATATGACATATTAAAGAAAACTACAAAATGTTACACGAAGATGAAAATGAAATACTTTAATCTTTTATTGGTTTTGTAAAATCAACTATACAAAATGCATAATATAATGTATGAAGTTTAATACAAAATCAAACCAAAGCATGAGATAACACATGTCAAGTAAGATAAAATGCAAGTGCTACCCAAGAATTCCCAAAAGAAGAGTGGAGAGAGTTTCTTTTTAGCCCCAACAAAAGATTTAGCCTTTCATGAACTTGAAGGCTAAAGAAAAGCAATAATAAGATAAATGAGAAATGGAAAAATGAGAAGTAGGGACTAGGGAGAGCTCCAATATAATCAAAAGAGAAATGAAAAGTGGGATGCACTTTAAGAGTAGATTTGAGGGGTTTATATAGATGTTCCAAGGAGATGATGGACCAATAGGAGATGGTCTTAAGGTGATGTGGATGGAGGTACAAGTGGCTCCCGGTCTACTTGCCCTTCTTGTGTCAGATGGTGAGAAATTTAAATGAAGAAAAATATATGACTATGCATAATAAGAAGCATGAGAAAGGTTGACCAATGTAAATGAAAGAGAATGGTGGTGTGTAAGAGAGACTTTTCCTAATGGTAATTATGTGAAAAAAGAAAAATTAAATGGGTTATAACTAAGCTTAAAGGGAAAATATAGCATGTGGTTTCTTCGAAAGACTATTTAACTAGTCACTATCAACCTTGATTCTCTTATAAATTTAAACTCATCTATTAGATTGTTCTCGGGATCCACAACAATGAAATGGTAGATGATGAAGATATCTTCATGTTTCTTGCGATTCCTCCAACTTCCATCTTAATAATTGATGCTTCTGGAGATTTGTAAGATCTTCACTTTAATGATGGATGAATGGAATGACCCAATGTGTCATGAATTTAAGTTGGGTGATGTCTTAATAAAATTGATGATCTTGAGGTTCCTAAACTCACATGCTTCATTGTTATTAATTTTTCATTACATCTACATTTCCTACAATTAAAATAATATCGTGTAATAAGTAATTAATTATAATTAATTTGTATAATGTATGTGATTTGATAATAATATATTAACTTCTTTGAAAATATATGAATTTATACAAAAAGAAGTTAAATATATTTTATAATTAATTTCTAAATAATAAGCCTTAAAATATGATAATGCTCAATTATAAGATAATAAATTTGATATCACAATGAGCATAATCACTTATGTCTAATGCTAATTTTGCAGCAGAAATGAAGTAAAGCTGTCAAAACTAGGAATTTGCTATCTCTGTTTCACGTAGGAAACATTCATAATTGTCATAATGTAGTTGAGTAGAGGCTCAGTTGAGTAGTCATCATCATCATCATCATCATCATCATGACTTACATCTATCTCTGTACTTGCCTAAGATTATCAAGGATATGACACGAGGTTTTCTATGCTAGTTAAGGAATATAAATGCCAACAGGACGCATTATTGCAAAAAGTCATTTAGGATACGCATAGGCTTTTGCAGAATGATTGGGATGTGGGTGTGGCAGTTTGCTTAGTTAAGCCCACCTATTTTCCTAAGGGCATTAGAGTCCCAAAGTTGGCGGTGGATGTCTTATTCCCTTTGTCAGGTGAAGAGGCCTGTAGCTTGTCAATTCCACCCCTTTATTCCATCTCAACCATTTGTTACAAGCTAATATCTTCCACTCTCTATGCTTCTAGCGTTCTCTAGTGCATTTGTAGGCTTTCTAAGTAAAATTAGAGAATGAAAGCATTAGGGCAGGTTGTAAGATAAGAGAGATAAGTGACTTGATCTTTTGGGATAGATCATTTTATCTTGTTTCTCTTTGGATTAGTTCTTGTAAATTGTCTATGTCTCCTATCCTCTATCCCATTCCTTTTCATCATAACGCTGACAACCTTAATCACCTTATGTCTATGGCCAACCACTTTTCACTAGTGAGGGGATTCTCAATGGGTCGAGATAAAGTGGAAATTTTCCATTTGCAGTTTGTAGATAATGCTCTTTTTTTCCTCAAGGGTGATGAAAAAAACATTTTGTGCTATCCTCCTTTTACAGGGATTCAGGACAACCTAGCTAAAAAGCCAATTAGTGGGAATTAACATGAGATATGAGATAATTTCAAAATTGGCAAAGGAGGTGGGACGTTTGGTGGGAGCTTAACCAATGAAGTATCTTGGTCTCCTTGTTTGGGGGATCCCATGTCTATGGAGTTTTAGGAATTGATGATGGAAAAAATCTCAAAAAGGACCAATGGAGCAAGGAGGGCCTTCTTGTCTAAAGGGGAAGATTGAAAGTTCAAAGCTCACTTGTCGCACAAATTCTTCCGTTAATGATTCCCAAGGTATGGTAGAATATTTTTTTTGGAACTGGAAACTATTAATAATAATAATAATAACTATTACATAATGCCAGATGAGATATCTGACTAATTACATTGTCATGGACTGAAGAATTGATCCCCCTTTACATGCCCAATCCCCAAAATTTTATCCCTTTCCAAGCTTTGTACAGGAAACCCAAGTTGCAAACAAAACATTTGAGCGTTCCCATATTATGCGTTCCGAATTGTACTTTTCCAAAAAGAGTCTTTCATTTCTTTCCTCCCAGATTGCATACCAAACTGCTAGAATAATCATCTTCCAATACTGTCCAATTCTTCTTGTTTCTTCATTAGCTGGAATCTGGAACTACGCCCCTTCCTACGGAGGAATTATACTTCTGCATTGTAGATTCCATAGTCTCCAAATTTTTTTCATCACCCTGCATGTTCCCATTATATGATTGGTGTTGTCCTCCTCGTTCCTGCATAATAGACATACAGATGGGTTAAAAGCATAATGAGACATTCTTTTCTAAATATTCTCTGTTGTTTTCAACTTGTTAAGGCTTATAATCCAAGCTAAAATTCTAGCTTTTAGTGGGGCTTTAGTCTTCCATATAAAATCAGCAGGGACTGTCGGTTGGTTGAGGGTTGTTGCTGTGAGGTTCTTCATAAATGATCCTATTGAGAATCTGTTGTTCGAGCCAGCCTGCCAGATTGGGCGATCCTCCTCCTCCATGTATTGAAGATTGAAACTGTAAAGAGTATTTAGAATACCACTGAGCTCCTCCATGTGTTCTTCTCCCACTTCTCTATATAAATGGAGGTTCCATCCCCTTTGTATCCCGTTTCCTTCACCATCTTCTATTCTAAATTCTTGGATTGGGCCTTCTTTTTTGTGGACATATTATAAATATTGGGGAATTTTTTCTTCAGCTCCTCTTTTCCACACTAAATGCTTCCCCAAAAGTCCACTGTATTTCCTTTACCTACTTTCCAGGTTATATGTGGTCTTAGCTGGTCATAAATCTTAACAATGTCCTTCCACAGGGCTCTGTAGCTGCACTTCCTGTTAATTCCTACTTCCCTTCCATATGCTTTTAACCCATATATACTGCAAATAATCTTTGCCCCAAGAGATTCTGGTCTGTCCATCATTCTCCAAAGCCATTTTCCTCTTAAGGCCACATTTTTGCTCATCAGTTCTCCAATGCCAAGGCCCCCCGTTTTCCATAGATTTGCACACTTGCTTCCAGTTGACCGTGCTCTGGCTTTTTTCCTTGTCTTCTTGCTTCCATAAAAAATTCCTCAGATGTCTCTCCATCAATTCTGCTATCTTAGCTGGCAACTTGAATAGCGACAAGTAATATGTTGGTAGGGCTTCTAAGATTGATTTGATAAGTAGTAATCTGCCTCCTCTTGACAGATAGCTCTTCTTCCATCCTGTCATTCTTCTTTCGATAATTTGTAAGACTGGTTCCCAAAAATCTGTCCTATAGGGGTTACCCCTCAGCGACATTCCCAAATACTTTGTTGGCCATTCTCCTGTATTCACCTCTAACTCTTCAACTATTTTCTTGATTCTCTCCTCTTCAATGTTAATTCCCAGCAGTTGGCTTTTATTTCCATTGACTTTCAAGGCCGCCAGAAAACAGAAAGCAATCAGACCCTCCTTGATTATTTCTATTTCCTCTTTGCTGTCTTTCATAAACAGAAGACAGTAATCAGCGAATAACAAGTGGGTTAAGTTAATTTTGTCTCTTCCTATTGTCAGACATGTCAGTTTTCCTTCCTTCTTAGCTTGCCCCAGGATGCGAGTTATAGTGTTTGCTACCAAGGTATATAAGAATGGGGAGAGTGGATCCCCCTGTCTGAGCCCTCGCTGCCCATTAATTTTGCCTCTAGGACGTCCATTGATAAATATGGAGTAATTGACTGTTTTTAAGACACACCTGCATCCATTTCCTCCATCATTCTCCAAATCCTTTCTTCCGTAAAACAGAGTCCAGAAAGTTCCATTTTATTGGGTCATAAGCTTTGGCGAAGTCAACTTTCAAGACCAGACCTTGCTTATTCTTAATCCTTTATTCTTCCACTACTTCATTCGCCATTAGCCCAGCATCCATAATCTGTCTATCCTTCACAAACGCCATCTAGTGATCACTTACTGTATGAGCAAGGATTACTCTTAGCCGATTAGCTAGAGTTTTTGCTATGATCTTGTACAGGCTTGTGATCAAGCTTATTGGTCTAAACTCCTCCATTTTCATAGCATTGTTCTTTTTTGGGGTGAGACAAATGTATGTCTTATTCACTTTCCTATTCACCACTGTGTCCCTGTGGAATTCTGTCATACAATCCATAATGTCCTGTTTCACTGTACTCCATTCTTGTTGGAAGAATGCCATAGTAAAGCCGTTCGGACCTGGGGCCTTATTCCCGTAGCCCTGAAAAATTGCCTCATTCACTTCTTCTTCATTAAATTCTCGTTTTAACCACTGTTTGTCTTCTTTCGATATCTGTTGCCACTGGAGACCTTCTATTCCCCAATTTCCATGTTGTCTGTCTGAGAATAGTTCTGAAAAATACTCCGTGACCACCTTTTGGATTTCCTCTATCCCTTCAACCCGATTTTCCCCTCTGTCTTCCAGCTTTGTAATGCTTGCTCTTGTCTTCCTAATCGAGAGAATTTTATGGAAGAATTTTGTGTTCACTTCACCTTCTTTAGCCTATTTCATCTTTATCCTCAGATGGCATCTTCTCTTCTCTTTGCATTCTATAGCTTGGATTTCACCAATCACCTTTCTCCTTTGTTCCCATTGGTTCATCTGTTCCTCTCCTACAATTCTTCTATCCAGTCTGTTTAATTCCTGCAACAGCTCGCTTTTCCTGATTTCCTCTTCCGTCACCTGTTCCTTCCTCCATTCTTTCAGAGTGTTTTTTAAGTTTTGGAGTTTGCTCATGATCTTATATCCTGCCCATCCCTGGCTCGTGTCGTTCTGCCATTCCCTTTGTATCATTTCCTTTACTTGAGGGTGTTTAAGCCACTCATTCTCAAACCTGAATGGGGTTGGCCCCCATTTGGGCTCCTCCGTGTCCTACATGACTGGCCAGTGGTCAGACGTGTTCCTTCTTAAGCCCCATGTTCTCTGGTGTTTATGCCGATCACTCCAATCTTTATTGTAGAGGAATCTATCAAGCTTAGACATTGCTGGGTCCCTTCTTCGGTTGCTCCAGGTGAAATCCAGATTCTTCAACTCTGGCTCGAAGAGCTGCATATCGTGAATTCAGTCGTCAAATTTCCTTGTTATACTCGTTGTATAATTACTCTGCTTCTTTTTCGACAGGGCTCGAACCATGTTGAAGTAAAACAATGCGGATGGAAACAATTAGGAAAAAAAAATAACTATGTGCAATCAAATGTTGATTGAGCCATACATAAATAGAGGAGAGGAAACAGATACATGACAAATTGAACGGGCTTAGATGAACCAAGTTGAGTTTATCATACAAAACAACACTTTAAGTATAGCGAGGAGATGGAGCACCAGAAATAGAAAAACAAGAAACAAAATTTGTTGGACGTTTGGACTATAAGATCCTGAAAAATGATACAAAAAATAAAGAAACGCATGCATCAATGATGTAGGCCAAATGTGAGAAAAAAAGAAAAGGTAAGTACTTTTATATTTTTTAAGGTAGGGCCCACCAAATAAAAGTAATGAGAAACAAAATTGAGAGGACGAAAACCCACCCCTTTTACATATTGAATTTGTGCGTTGATAATGTTATCAACCCGTAGAAAGCTTTTTAAAAAAATAAATAAATGTGTGATTCTTTCAGGGTTTTTCATATTATACTCGATTTTTGCCTATTTTGAATTATTTCAGAACTGTTCAAAACCTTAGAGTCGTTGCTGCGCTAAATGAGTGTATAGCTCTCGTAAGTGCATGAATTGTAATCAAGTAATAAAGCGATGAGTGAAGAATCGTTCCCACGAGGACTTGTATGACAATTTGCCTACGAAAATCAACTCTTCTACAATTTTGGAACTGAAGAACAAATTCAAATATAAGAAAATGGATTGAGGAAACTAATTGAGATTAAATTCAAAAAAGAACTAAACTATTGACTATAGTAAAATCTGATGGATAAATTAGGTAACAGCTGATTGAAATTGGTTAAGGTTATTAAATCCTCTTAGGCCGTAAGTTATGTTTTGTTGCAGCTTGTTGCTATAGCATTGTAACTAGCAAAGTCATCTTGTTAACTTGAATTCCTTACAATTGCATATGCATCTCTTGAGTACTATATGACTTGAATTCTTTTACTTCATTTAACATATTCTTATGTCAAATTCAGATCAAGAACACTCATGAAGTCCCAGTTCTGATGTGTTATATAGGGCATTCATGCATTCCTATATATATATGTATGCTAAATTCATAACCCAAATTATTATTATTATTATTTTTTTGGAAATAGAAACTATATATATTGATAATAAAGATTAGAAAACAGCTGTTGGATGAGAAATCCGACAAGACAAAAACCAAATTACAATGTTTGAAGAATATTGCCCTCGTTACACATCCATTCCCCAAAAGAGTACACCCATAACCCAAATTATGAGTTCATGAAACTTATATCATTCAAGTGAATTCCCACTATTTTCAACCTTTTCAGAGTTGAAATCAACTATGATTCATGTGATTGATGATCAAGCAATAACAAGAATTGAATTTAAAATACTTTGAATGAATAAGATGAATCACTACATTGCCATAATAAGTGAAATCAAAATATTAACCTAGGGTTCATAACACTCCCAAGCTCAAGTTTTTATTTCATGGCTGAAACTACAAAACCAGCAAAAAGATACTGTTCTTTAATCATTCTTATGAACCAAATAATCAAGTTTCAGAAGAAAAATAACATAGAGAGAAGAAGAATAGCCAAAGAGAAGAGGATCTTGATGATGGATTCCTTTTCTTACAAAGTCCTCTTCAAATCTCATCCTGCTCCCTGTCTCCATTTCTCCGTTCTGTTCACTTTTTTCTTCTATGCTTCAGCTCCTTTTCTTCTTTTTGTTTCTCATTTCAGCCCCCTTCTTTCAGCTAGCCAAAATTCTCTCTCCTCCAACCAACCATGTGTTCTTTTCTTCGGATCCCCAAAATTCTGTTGTGTCCTTGCACACCTAGCTTTCTTTTCATTGGTTGTTGCTGTCCTGAGATGATTCTCATGCTTCTTTATCCAACTCAGCTCATTTGTTCATTTCCTTTATCTGCTGACGTTGTGACATCTTCTAAAATACTTCATCATATAAACAAAGAGTTCAATGAGTCTTTCAACCTTCCAATTACATCTAAAAGAAATAAAAACAGAATAAACCAAGAAACCTCAAATGTGATTTAAAATAATAGAATTCTTTTCTAGTAACCTAAACACAAAGAGTAACACTAAAAAGAACATGTAAATGATGTTATTTACGACTGTTTTGCTTTTCAAGCAAGTAGATTAGGTTTAGAAATGTCATAATAACTCTATTTTCATAGAGTTATCAGCCATCGAAAGAGAGTGATGAAGCTTTGGGATCATGTCAAGAAGGTTTGAAATGCAATTGGAGAGCAAAAGGACCCAAGACAAGATCTAGTTGAAATTCTTGGAAGTAACGGTTTTAGTGATTATTTTGCCTATTTTACGTGTAGATCTAATTTATTTATATTCCTCATGGTAGACTTAACTAATTTATGTAGTTATATGGTTTTGGTGATATCTAAGGGATTTCATTGTGGTTAGCTGTAGTGAAAACAGTATCCAAATTTGAGAAAGTTGGATTTGATGATACTTTTTCATGGTATCAGAATCATGTGATACAAATAATTTAATAAATAAATAAAGATTATATCTAGATTTTGAAAAATTTTAGATTTGGTAAATAATTTTATATTATTATATTTGGATTTAGATAATTGAGGACAGGTGAGAAATAATTTGAAAGCCATGAGAGGTGATCGAAACATGATTTATTATTGGAGGTTACGTATGATAGGATTGTTAATGTTCGATGTTGATTCAACACCTAGACATCTCACATTTTTAGGAAAATTCTTGGATAGGGAGTCATCAAAGTTGGTATCAAAGATAGGTGACCGTTGTAGAGTAGGGTTGTGTAACTCGTATATGGAATAAATCTCATCTATGATCAGATATATAAGTTTCAGGGTGCATTTGGTGTGCCATAAGGATATGATTATTATATTGGATGGGATGAAATGGAAGTAGATTAGATTGGATTGGATAAAATAAGATGAAAAATAAAATAAGTGTGTGTTTGGTGCAACAGAGGATAATTACAAAAAAATCATTAATATAAAACAAAACAAATGATGTTGGTTTTTATTTTTCTAGTTTATTTTAAAGAAGAAGAAGAAGAAGAAGAAGAAGAATTTTTGGAAATTTGATAGTTACCAATAAAACATGGGAATTTGATAGAATAAAATAAAAATAAATAAATAAAGTAATCGTATGTTTGGTGCAACACAAGATCATTACAAGAAACAAGAAAAAAAAACTAAAAAGAAAAGTACAAAATTGGCAATGCTGGTTTTTGTTTGACGAAGAAGAAGATGCTTGTGGTTGAGTTTATTTTGTTCCATGGATAAACAATGGGGTAGGACTATTCTTAATGTTATCTCGTGTACAACCAAACATGGGAATTAAATACAATGAGATTAAAATAAAGTAATCTTGTGTTTGATAAAACATAGGATTGCCTTGTTTGAAACATTGTGTGATGAAACCTATGGGCTCAGAGATAGAAACTCATGTGAGTCACAACGGTATGGCAAGAACGGCGACAATGAAAACGAAGAGGACGGAGAGAACAAGGATAAGCAACGATCGGTACGGCACACGACGATGACCGGAATATGAAAGGAAACAAACGAGAGTATGGCAAGGGAGAACGGAGAAACGCCAGGAGAAAATAACGAAACGAAGGAAGGAGAACGGAGGCACACAACGCCAGAAATGGAAAAACGACGAGAGCACCTATCCCGTTGCTCGTAATGACGTGGGTCAACACGTGGAAGAGAAAAGATCTTGGAGACAAGTGTTACAAGGAGACAAAGATGACGAAGAAGGCCAGGGGTGGATAACAGCAACAAGGAAAAAACAAAAGAGGAAGCAAGGAGACACTCCAGACTACCGGCAGCTGCAGGTGAAAAAAGAAAAATCTCATTGTTATCAGGAGGAAGGGATAAGGACCAATCAACGCATTCACTACAAATTACAAATTCCTACACACAGGGACTGGGAATACACATCTTTCCAAGCAAGATTCAAACACTTCTAGGTACACCACACAAAAAACGATGAAGAAACCACTATATAGGAGATAACAAAAAACCAGACTTACAACATAGTGATAAATCGAGAAATGACTACCTGTGTACACAACAAACTAGGAAAGCTGATCGAAGAAGATACCAAAGCAAAGGCACGGTAGGAGTATTTCGGAATAGGGGACATACGACTATCATGGAGGTCATTGTGAATGGAAACGGTAGGTTTCTGAAGTTGACGAAACTGGTCAACGGCCAACAACAAAGTATCATAATACCAGAGGAGCGCACTACGGAAGCGTGGAGACAACTATGGAAAGCTTTGGACAGGGTGGTCCAAGAAACACCGATGTACATGGAGAACAGACCAAGGATGACAAATAATACAAGGGAAGGAACCACAAGAAGGAGAGACAACAACGAAACCAATTATCAATGGCCGGCAACACTCGAGGAGGAAAGGACACGTGGACACTAAGACAGAACCAGCCGCGCACCGGCAACCCAACGAAGAAGAGGGGGAAACAAGTGAATGGCTACATACAGCTCGTGGTTCTCAATCATGAGAACTTCAAACGAGACATCATGGGCAACAATTGAGAGATCGATAAGACGAATGCTCAAAAAGGAGGTAAATATCTGCAAGCTTGATGTGGCGCGAGGCCTATTAATATGCAACGACCCAGCAGACATGGCTACCTTAAGAGCCGAGCTGTGCCAGGCTTACCTAGGGGGATTTTACATCGAGGAGTGGAACGAGGAAATGAGAAACTATGGGGGGCAGGTAGCCTGTCGGAATAACTGGATGGGAATCGAAGGAATCCCCCCAAAACATTGGAACATCTATACTTCGACAAGATTGGAGAGGCTTGTGGTGGGCTTCTTGATGTTGCTGAAGCGACCCTGACTGGTTCGATGATGGAGATGGCGATAATAAGATTGAAAGGCCTTGTCTCAAGATTCCTTCCATAGGAATTCGAAATCTATGATGAAGGAGTTCAAGAATTTAGACTGGTCGAGATAGAAAAGAACTGGGGATTGGAGATAGTGGAGCTTCGATCACAGATCATCGATCAATTCACGGAAAAATCCCGGAAGGACTTTTCGCCAATCATTATCAGTATGGTGACTGGAGTAGCGATGAGATCCAAATCATGGAGAAGGAGAACGATGACGTTGGCAGTAACGAGGTTGGTAACGGAGAAGGTAACGGTCATGATGACTGCACAGAGGTCCTAGAGACGCAGGGGGCGGTTCTCAGGTGTTAGGCGGCTAGTGACGTTGAACCTCGACAAGTGTCAAGAAAGGAGAAGAGATCTCTCAGATACGTGAAAGAGAAGCCAAGAATCCTGCTACGGAGTGAAGGAGAACGAAATAGGAGTTCCAAGGAGTGGACCAAGACCTAGATGCAGGGACCAAGAGTGGGCCCAGACAGAGAAACCAAGGGCTGGATCGAGAACCAACGGGGGCGTCAAACAAAGAATTTGGAACGGTAAGCCCGATGGAAAAAGAATCTACAAGTTATAGGCCAAGGGCGGGAGCATACAATTCTAAGCTGATAAAAGACCAATTAGGTTGGGATATGAGGGACCAGTACCAAATATGTCCAAATAGGACATTCACGGAGGCCCATAGATGAAAAGAACAGGAGGCCCAAAGAAACATTACGAAACCACACACAGACCTTAATATACCTAAGGAAAAGGAGAGGCCCATCTACAACAAACAAAGGCCTTCTATCCTAGATTTTTGAAATGTATCCAATGGAGAATTAGTAATGGCTCTAAAATTCGGGTTTGGGAGGACAATTGGAGGGGACAAAGATTCCTGAAAGAGGACTACCCGAGTTTATATAGGCTGACCAGATGTCCAAAGGCCTCCTTTCAACAGATGAGAAGCAGAGACCCGGAGAATTCCCAAATTAACTCAGGCTGGAACTTCAATTTTAGGAGACCATTAAAAGAGGAGGAAATAGAAGATCTGGCAGAAAGTGTTGCAAATTTTGGATCGAATCCAGTTTGGGGATTCAGAGGATTCTTGGAGACGGAACTAGGAAGATACTGACACCTTTTCCGTTAAGTCTTGCTACGAAGCTTTTGTGGGTCAGACGGATACTGACAATGAAATTGAAACAGACAACAGATTTCTATCCATCTGGAAATCCCCCATTCCGTCAAGTCTTGCTACGAAGCTTTTCCGTCAAGTCTTGCTACGAAGCTTTTGTGGGTCAGACGAATACTGACAATGAAATTGAAACAGATAACATATTTCTATCCATCTGGAAATCCCCCATTCCCACAAAAATCAAAATTTTAATGTGGCTTATAGCATTAGACAAGTTAAACTGCGCCATTGAAATGCAGTTAAAAATGCTTAACTACTATATTTCCCCTTCTTGGTGTTGTCTGTGCAGGAATGCTGAGGAGGACGTCGGTCATCTTTTTTGGCAGTGTGGTTTGCTGAGAGCCGTATGGGAATCTTGGAGTGCCTTTTTGCCTGCAATGGACGCCCCGACAGAAGAACCTCTCTCCTTCTCAGTCCCGGCTTCGATTCCACACAAACTTATTCGATTCTGGTGTTTAATTAGATTTGCTATCTGGACGGCCATTTGGGAAACCAAAAATAGCTGTATTTTTAGAAATGTAAGGGTAGATAGTAGTTGTACTAGTCACAGAGCAGTTTACCTTTTTGCATTCTGGGTTGTTAATACAAAGTGGGGGGGTGGATATTCATTGGGAGACTGGATGAGGGGATGACCCTCAATTTTGCAGAGTCTCTTGTAAGGGCTTACCCTCTTTGTATGGACATCTCGTCCAATCTTTTTATCTCACTATATTAATATAATATCGGTTTCTATTTCACAACAAACAAAGGCCTGACATTCAGAAGGAGTTGCGTGTATACCGAAGACAGAAAATAAAGGGACGTAGAGACAGCAAGGGAGTCGTGGCCCGGGGGTAAGCTCAGCCAAAGATGTCAAGGACAGACTCGGAGGATGTAAGGGCACCCAGCACGGTATTCGACTCAGACCTAGATGGGGTCGCAGAAACCCCATTAACTGAAGATGACAACTCTACTTGGTTCTCGGAGGAAAAAGGACATCCATCACAATACGCGGCAGAGCAGCATAATCAGGTACGCCATCACCCACAAAACTTCTACTTTCCCCCACCCCATTCCACCTCTTCCCATCTGACACGTCGGACGAGACACCCCGATCATTCATTGGCCCCACTCCTTCATTTACAACAATAATGATGACAGAGAAGAATCACACCATAACCAGCCAGCCAAAATACCAAAAGCCACAAGAAGCAACAACGAGGAACCAGGTAGAGCAGCAAAGTGAAGAGTTTCTCTTATGTAGGGCTTAACAATTGGAGAATACAAAAGTGGTTCAGGAAAAGGAGATAGAGCGTATTCGAGCTTTCTCAATGTCGATTGACGCTCAGTTGGTGGAAGTCCACTGACTCCTTTCTAGCCTGGCCCGGGGGTTCTATTTTTCCATGAAGATTCTCAGTTGGAACATTAGAGGTGTGGGCAATGCCTCTAAGCCTCAAGCCATCCGCAAGACTCTTAGATCTTCTAAGGCGTATATTATAACCCTCCAAGAAACTAAGAAAAGTGTGATAGACAGATAGGTGGTCATGGGTTGGTGGAAACGATACTTCGTAGATTGGGCTAGCTTGGCAGTAAAGGGATCGGCAGGGGGCATAATTATAATGTGGGACTCCCGGAAATTTGTTCTGAAGGAGAAGTTGGAAGGAGAGTACTCTCTCACAGTTAGATTGAAGGAAGCTGGTGATCAGGATTGGTGGTTCTCAGCAGTTTATGGGCCTTGTGACAATGCAACTAGGGAGGACTTTCTCACTGAGCTAGCAGCAATGTTAGCCTTTGCCCAAGGGGTGTGATGCATCGGAGGGGATTTCAACATTATGAGAAATCATTCTGAAAAGCTTCATGGGGAATACACCACAACCCAAATGCACACTTTCAATGACTGGATCCAAGACATGCAACTAAAAGAGATGAAAATGAAGAACATCAAATTCACTTGGAGTAATGGTCGGAACCCCCCCACCCTCTGCAAACTGGACCGGTTTCTGGGGAATACTCTATGGTGGAAAAAGTTCCCGGTCCAAAGAACCTGGGGTCTAGAATGAATTGTATCGGACCATTGGCCAATTCTCTTAGACACAACAAAGGTAATGTGGGGCCCGACCCCGTTCAGATTTGAAAACAGCTAGGTTTCTTAGCAGGGATTCAAGGAGTTAGTTCGAAAGGTGTGGGAAGTTCACAAACCCAGAGGCTAGGCTGGCTACAGATGCATGATGAAGTTGCTGCACTTAAAGAATAAGCTAAAAGAATGGAATAACCAGCAACACCCTCAGGATCAAGTGAAGCTAGAGGAATTAATTCACACGATTAAAAAGCTGGACCTTGAGTTGGAAAGAGGAAACAATAGCCGGGAAATAATGGAAGTAAGAATGGACACGATCAAGCAAATCCAGCAGATTGAATGCTGAATGGAAAGGCAAGCAAGGCAGAGAGCTAAGCTAAAATGGGCCAAAGAAGGTGACGTGAACTCGAGATATTTTCACAGAATTCTCACTCTTCGAAAGGCAAAGGCCATGATCACCATACTAGAGGATGACAAAGGCCAGCTCTTGGAGGATGGGGTTCGGATAAAGGAAGCCATTATCAGACACTTAGAATCCTTATTCAAGGAAAATTCATCCAGGAGATGGCGAATTGAAGGCCTGAATTGGCACCAAATTCTAGAAGCTGTCAGAAGATGGCTGGAAAGGCCGTTCGAGGAAGAAGAGATTAGGCAGGCGGTGTTCAGCTGTGACGGGGACAAGGCCCCAGGCCCAGATGGTTTCACCATGCATTTTTTCCAGAAGGAGTGGGACACTATAAAATAAGATCTCCTTAACTGCAGGAAAGAATTCCATCAGGATGCTGTGATTAACAGTAGGGTCAACGAAACGTACTTATGCCTCATAGCTAAGACGGTCAACTCGATAAAACTCAATGATTACAGGCCAATCAGTTTGATAACGAGTGTCTACAAGATAATAGCCAAGACTCTAGCTATTAGATTGCAGACAGTCCTTCACACCACGGTTAGTGAGCTCTAAATGGCCTTCATTAAAGATAGGCAGATCCTTGATGCCATTCTAATTGCCAATGAGGTGGTGGAAGAGCATCGAACAGGTAAGAAGCAACGACTTCCCCTGAAAGTGGACTTCGCAAAGGCTTACGACTCGGTTAGATGGAGCTTCTTAGATTACGTGCTGGCAGCTAAAGGCTTTGGAACGCAATGGAGAAAATGGATTCAGGGATGCCTATCCTCAGTTTCATACTCCATTTTCATCAATGGCCGACCTAGAGGCAAATTTAAAGGTCAAAAAGGGCTAAGGCAGGGGGACCCCCTATCACCTTTCCTCTTCACCTTGGTGGCTGATGCCTTTACCAGAATCATGCAACGTGCAGAGGAAAAACAAAGAATATCAGGGATGCAGATAGGGAAGGACAGAATAAGACTTCACCACTTATTCTTTGCAAATGATTGTATACTTTTCATGAGGAATGATACAAAAGAAATTTAGAATGTAAGAGACGCCTTGGATGCATTTTGCTTAATTTTTGGTTTGAAAATAAACGCAGAAAAAAGCAAATTGATGAGTCTCAATGTGGAGGAGGCGGACCTTGACAGGATAGCTGACCAAATGAAGGTTTCTAGAGGTCAATGAACGCTGAATTATCTGGGCTTGCCGTTGGGAGGAAGTCGAAATAAGTTGGATTTCTGGAGTTCAGTCATCAATATTATCCAGAGGAGAGTGGAGGGATGGAGAGGTAGCTATCTCTCACGAGGCGATCGTCTATTGATCATAAAAGCAGTTCTAGAGGCTACCCCGAACTACTTCCTGTCGATCTTCAAAATCCCCAAAGTGGTAGCCAATAAAATTGAGCAAAGTCTAAAGAGATTCTTGTGGAAAAAATAAGGGAAAGAGAAGGGCCAGCATTTGGTGAAGTGGGAGCAAGTGTGCAAGAGTGAGGAGCAAGGAGGCCTAGGCATTGACAACATCATAAAGCGTAACCAAACCCTCATGGGAAAATGACTTTGGAGACTTTACACGCAACCAGACACTCTATGGGCCAGGATCATTAAAAGCATTCATGGTCACCTAGGTAAAGGCAGGGAGGCCGGAATCAGCCAAAAATGTAGTAGGAAATCCCCCTAGAGGACAATAGCCAATCTTTACCCCCAATTCAAAAAACATATAATCTTTACCCCCAATTCAAAAAACATATCAGATGGAAGGTGGGTAAGGGAGAGGAAGCTCTATTTTGGGACGACCAATGGTGTGCTACAGATAGTTTAAAAGATATTTTTCTAGGCCTATACAAGTTGTCCGACAAACATGAAGCCCTAATATCAGATTTCATTAACAGAACAGAGGAAGAAGGATCAGAAAACTAGGCCTGGAATTTCCACATAACCAGGAACATTAAGGAGGACCTAGTGCAGGAAGTCATGGAGATTCTTAACCTGCTACAATAGATCCAAATTATGAACAATAAGGACAGAATCGAATGGATGAGTGGCAAGGAAAACAGATTTTCTGTTCAGTCATTCTACAGCAAATTAATCCGTGCTCGGACAGAGTCAAGCCCTTTCCAACACGCAAACCTTGTGTGGAAAACAAGAGTTCTCACCAAAACAAAAATCTTAACCTAGCGGATTCTTCTTAATAAATTAAATGTGGATGATGTAATGCAAACAAAAATGCGGAATCATACCTGAAAGCCTTCTATTTGCTGCCTATGCAAGGGAGATGAAGAAGCCACAACATACATATTTGGGAGATGCAAGTTTATATCAGAAGTTTGGGAAGGATGGACGCAAAGACGCCAAGGAATCAGACCATGGAGAATGGAAGCTGAAGATCAAAGTTTGGAAGGTATCCAAGACAGAAGATTGCAAGCCTATAGTAGAGTCCTTATTTTTGCTATGTGGTATAGCGTCTGGGAGGAAAGAAATAGTAGGATTTTTAAGAATTCATGTAAAGACAGCAATAAGGTTTGGGAGAGATCCAAAATTCTGTTTTGTACTTGGATCGCCAATACTAAAATGAGTCATGGGTACACTTTTGGGGATTGTAACTAGATTTCAGACCTCTCATCTGAAATCTCTTTAGTATTATTATGAATAAATCTATAGTTTCTCTTCAAAAAAAGACATAGGATTATTATAGAAAACAAAGAAAAAAAAACCAATATCAGAAGATGAAATTGGACTAGATTGGACAGAATGAGATTAAAACGAAGTAATCGTGTGTTTGGTGCAAAAGAAGATAATTACGGAAAAAAAACTTGCAGCAGAATATGAAATTGGATAGAATGAGATTAAAAATAAAGCATTTTGTGTTTTACGCGACACATTATAATACAATAACAACAACAACAACAACAATAATAGTAACTGTAAATGCTAGTTTTTTTTTAAGTTTTTTACATGATGTAAGATAAAAATTGGGTTAGAGTTGTATTTAGTCCTATGCCATCTTCCCCTGTTAGGAAAAGAAGATGAGGATAAAAAATGGGGTAGAATTATTCTTAATCTTATATCGTGTACAACCCAACATGAGAATAAAATTAAAAATAATCCTTCCATCCAATCCCTGCTGCTAAACCACTCTTCAAGTAGTAAATCACCAAGTGATGAAATTCATACCACATGATCATAAGTGATATGCAAACTAGTTTAGCTGCATGACATGAATAAGTTATTTTTTGTGAATTGGTTTGAATCTAAGTCTAGTCCTCTTATGTGAATTTCACGTGGCCACAAAGAACTCCATGTGGTTGAATGTTAATTAGGGTTAAGGTTTTACATATGTTAAGAGGCTTAGGCAGCTCAAGAGGAGATGGTTCTCACTCAGAGCCAACAGTTGTAACTCAAAGCCAACAAATGCAACTGCTAAGTCAACTACAGATACAAAGTGAATGGATGCAAGTGTTGTATATTATGGTTTTATTTAATTTCAAAGCTCATTGATTATCGCTATCTAATGTAAGGTTATTTTAGTAAAATCCTTTATAAGTTGGTTATTAGTTGTTTGATGGAAACAAATTCTAACTTTTCACAAATTAAAGGGTACAGGTCCCAACCTTTCACTTCTTATAAAAACTAAAGGGTGCATCCATTAAGAGTTTTCTGTCAATCTTGCACCATACAATGAAGTGAAAGGTTGAAGATCTTCTATAGACTTTTACAAATCTTTGAAGATGGCAGGTAATTATGATTAATGGTGATCTTCAGTGAAAAATTGTTCATCAATTGGCATCAAAGCCACCATGAATGCGTTGTTTTGTTATAATTTTAGGTTTACAATTAAATTTTGAGTGTTCTTTTGGTAATTGCAAATTGGTGCAGAACTTTTCTCATAAAATAATAGCCTCACTTGCTATGTATATCATTTGCATATATTGTAAGACACTTATTAGTGATCATCTATTTATTTGTTACATACATAGATGACAACCCTTTTAATTTTTTTTTTTTAAGGAATATATAGATTTATTGATATAAATGATAGTGCAAAAGAAAGACAACACATAACACACAAATAAAAGGCACACCAACTTACACCTTCCCGCCACTCATCCCTATTGACTTACAAAACATTTCTCCATCCTCTCAACCATTTTGAAGTGGAATAACCTAAGGATAATGAACAATGACTAACCCAAAACGATGCTAAGAACTAAGATTCTTCCCAAAGCAGGATAGGTGATCGAATTTTCTCCTCAAAGATCTGCGCATTACGTTCCTTCCGTAGGCACTAAATCATTCTCATACTCGCCACCATCCAATGAGCTCTCCACCGTGGAATAACCTCCTCTAGAGACGAACATAAACTAAATTGGACTACTTGATCACTGACCTCAGAAAAAATCGAAAAGTGTCATTTCCACTGTGGCCACACATCTCTGGAATAAGAACATCCCAAGAACAGATGATCAACTGACTTTCCATCTTGTTTACGTAAATGACAGCAATGCGGAGATAGACAAAGACTCGGGAATCGTTTTTGAATCATCTCCCCCGTATTGACCTTCCTTAGAGTCACTTTCCACTCAAAGAATTTCACTTTAGATGGGATAGGGGCTTTCCAGAGCTTCAATAGGATTTGAGACGGATGAATCATCATATTGTCCAATAATAATGAGAAGAAGGATTTTGTAGAGAACTCTCTCCCCGAACCATTGAACCACACTACTCGATCCTTCCTATCTTGCAGCACATAATCCTGAAGAAGCATTAGAAGGCCAGACTCTTCCTCTACATGCCCCCCCCCCACACAAGGCTCTCAACGAAGATTCCATTGGATATGGTTCGACTCATCCCCTAGCTGACTAAAGTGGGAGACAATGCAATGATGACTCAATGATTGTTTGTACAACCTTGAAAACAAATCAACAAAAGCTTCATTACACCACCACACGTCCTCCTAACAACAAACCACATCTCCTCGACCAACTCGCTGCCTAGTGTGATGATCATACCATTCGTGCAATGAATGAATGAATGAATGAGCTTCCAAGGACTTCTATGGGTGGAATTCCTCTTAACCCCAGCGTCTTTGCCATTAATGTTGAGCTCAGAATTGCTTTTAATTACTTTGGCCCATAAGTGTTCTCACTCTCTAGGAAATCTCCAAAGTCATTTCTCTGCCAACGCTTTATTCCTTTCCATTAAATTTTCGATCTCTAAACCACCTTGATCCTTTCTTAGTTGAACCTAACTCCATTCCACAAGATGTGGCCCACTACCTTCCTCCCCTCCCCTCCACAAAAACTTTCTCATTAACCTCTCAATCTTTGAGGCTTCACCCTTCGAGATTCTAAACACTGATAGAAAGTAAGTAGGTAAAGCATCCAAAACTGATTTAATCAATGTAAGTCTTTCTCCTTTGGATAGGAAAGCTTTCTTCCACCCATCTAGCCTTCTTGCCACTTTGGAAACCCCCGACTCCCAAAAAGCTTGGGAACCAGGATTCCCACTGAGAGGCAAGCCCAAATACATTGGGGGCCAACTTCCTAGGTCACAACCAATTCTCAGTGCCACCCTTTGCATCCAATCTTCTAGAATAGATATTCTAGCTATGCATGTTTTGGCCATGTTAACACGAATACTTGATATCTAACAAAAATTGTGCACAATCTTGAATGCATTCTCCAAGGCCTTGTCCTCGCCTTCCAAGAATAGGAGAGTATTGTTTGCAAACTACAAATGAGAGACTTTAACCTTGTCCCTTCAAACCATGAACCCCCTAAACATATGCATATCCCTCCCCTTGTCCAACATTCAGCCCAACTAATCCACTACTAAAGTAAACAAAAAAGGGGAAGTTGGATCCCTTTGTCTTAAGCCTTTGACCGCCTCAATTTTGCCCCTCAATTTGTCATTTATAAAGATTGAATATGCCGCCGATCTCAAACATCCCTGAGTCCATTTTGTCCAAGTGCCTCCAAACCCTTCTTGTGTAACACAAAGTCAAGAAAGTCCCAGTCAACCATGTCATAAGCCTTTTCAATTTCAAGTTTAACCACCGACCCCTTTTTTTCCCACTTTATAGTCTTCTACTATCTCATTCGCCGCTAGAACTACATCCATAATATTCCTGTCTTTCACAAAAGCCATCTGAGTTTTTGAGATTGTGTCATCCACCAGGACCACCACCCATTTTATCTGATTAGCCAAAACCTTGGTAATGATTTTGTATAAACTTTTCATGAGGCTAATAGGCTTAAAGCCCTTCACCTTTCTCACCACATTCTTCTTTGAAATCAAACAGATGTATGTCTCGTTAGTGGACCTATTTACCTTATTTGTCCAGTGAAACTCCTCCATAACCTTCGTTAGATTGTCTTTTAATACCTCCCAATTTTTCTGATAAAAGATCATGGGAAAATCATCTGGCCATGGTGCTTTATAGCTATCACAATCAAAAACTGCTTCTCGAACTTCTTCTGAGAACTAACCCTTTAATCTACTACTCACCTCCTCTTCAATTGGCGCCCACTCAATCCCTTCAATACCCTACACCTGCTCTTTTTTTTTTTTTTTTTTTTTTTTGGTGCCAAACACTTTGGAGAAGTGTCCCACAATGTTTTCCACTATTTTTTCCTCAATGATTTCACCTTCATCACCTTCCATCTTAGATATAATAACAACCCTTTTATTTTAATATCTGTTCATCATGTAAATGCCCATTAGATAAGGATCAAAACCAACACATGTTAATGTAGTTTAATGTAGTTTCTCTTGCCGACTAGACGAGACAGAGGGACTTAATAAAAGAAGGTTTCAATTGTTTTTTAGAGAAGATGACAACCGACACCATTTTTCCTAACCAACTATCCATTTCATTTTCTTCTAAAAGAAAGGAGAATTAAAGAAATCAATTTTTATATGCCAAAACAATTATTTAAGTTTGGTGACTAATGAATTATGGTACCTAATTTCAGTAAGAAAATTCCATCTTTATAAATTTGGTGTATCAAATTTGATATGTATATGGTTTTTGTTATTGTGTTTATGCTACCAGCACCAAAGCATGCCAACCCATGTATGTGATATTTGTTCATGATGTTGCCTTAGTCATGGTCATTATATTGGGGTAATAGTCGAGTACGTTTAATGCTTATTCCTCATGACTTATATTCTTTCACGACTTGAACGTAAATCAATCTTTAACACCCTCATGTATGATGAAATGACAGATACATGATGACCCATGGTTTTCATTGAGTTCAGTGATTTTGGGTTGTTTTGTTGTTTGACAAATCAAATGACGATGTTGTTAGTGATCGCTACAAGTATACAGTGTCGTAAGTAGTAACAAACGATTGTGAACCAGATGTCGTCTTCTGAGAATAGATTAAGGACAATAATCTCAAAGCCTAGTCTACTTTTAGTATCAATTTTATCAAGGCTACGAATTTCTAGTGTTTGTTGAAAAGCTGAAATGAAGTTTGAATCAAAATAAAAATTGTTTGAAAACTATAATGATTAAGCTTCTAGGATAGTAATATCTTGTGTGATCCCCTTAACTCTGGTCTTAACTAATCTATGTTGTGCTCTTGTAGGTTATAGCACTTGCTGTAGAACTCCCTCTCGGGTTATCTTAACGCCTATTAGTCAAGATCATACTATCCTCTCCCGAGGCGCAAAGGAAAATAATTAATGCATTAATGTTCTGTTTTTCACATGCAACCTCCTATCAAAACTAGCTACCTCTCAATCTATTGGTTCATCTAGGTTTATAACTTGATTATCAAACCGTTAAACCTCTCTCCCGAGTTAGCAAAATAGTCTAAAAT
Source organism: Tinospora cordifolia (assembly GCA_030144865.1). NCBI lineage: Eukaryota > Viridiplantae > Streptophyta > Magnoliopsida > Ranunculales > Menispermaceae > Tinospora > Tinospora cordifolia. Next base: position 8,532 of record JAJIYU010002265.1, on the reverse strand, counting down.
CTTCTTATTTATAGCCAGTAAAAAGAAGGCATTAAGAACACAAGAAATAAAACATAATTCAACATAAAGTAACCAAGAACTAGAGTGGAATGTTCCTGCATGTCACACAGGGATTAAATACAGAATTAAGGGTTCACACATTTGATATTACATCCTAGAATAGAGAGTTTAGCTGACATATTGCAAATAATATAGAAAACAAGAAGAAACAATGAAAATCATATTGGACAACTTGATGTGCCTATCCTTCATCCTTGATCCAATTCCTTTTGCTAAACCTCTTGCTTAATCTTTCCAACTTTAGAGAATATCCCAGAAAGATTGTTATTCTGGTGGAGAATGAATGTTTGAACTCAGAAATCTGTCTCCCATTTGATGCCAAGCACTTCTCGTTTTATAACCCAAGTTTCGTACAATTCAACAACCTGGAAGATGCCTTTTTGAATCACATTACCATGGCAACTGGTCGCGGTAATTCGGGCAAGACACAGATCCACAATTCAAGTGACATATCACATCCCTGTCTTATTCTACACTACCTAGGTGGGCTACCACGATAGTTGTATTGCTCTGCAATGATGGCCACTCATTATCGCGGTAATACCTCAACCCAAAAATTTGCATTTTGGTTACCTTGGTTAGTTACCGCGATAAGGTAGTTCTGTCTATGTATTATTGCAGTCGGTGACTGTGGTAATGGAATTGCCCAGATTTTGCTCCTCGAGTTACCTCGGTCAGCTACTGGGTAATACTTCTGTTGATGATTACTACGGTAATGGTGTTTTTGGGTTTGGCATGCCTTGACTACCGCGGTAGTGTTTTTCTAGGTTACTTCTTCTTTTCGTGCATTGGTACTGCGGTAATAAATTTTCCTATCATGGTAATAAGTTGATTTGCGCATTTTTGGGTCATTTTCATCGTCAAACCTCTGTGTACTCGTCCTAGACTTGTATAAATACTTAGGAACCTTTCTCTACTATTAAATCACAAGTATAAACACGTGAAATCATGTTGAAACTCTCCTAGTAATTCAAATGATATGCAATTGTGTCTATGATGCTTAAATGCAAAAAAAATGTAAATGTACCTTATTTCCTACTCAAAGCATGTAAAACTCATGCAAAATGCACGGAGTACAGTTAGTATGCTATGCAACTAACAAGTGTACAATCTCTTTGTATGAAGCCACACGGAATTGATGCACCGGTTTGGCTACATTTCCAGATTGTTACCGTAATATATGTTGTTATTAATGCTTAAATTTTCTTTTTTTTTCACTTGTGTGATGATCACGAATGAAACCAATGTGGGAATGAAACGAGTATAACCTAAAATTGTTTTAGAAAAAAATAGTGGGCATTCTAGCCTAATATGCAAAGTCATGTTCAATGAATCATCAATCATTACTACATACGTTTTTGTTCTATACAACTTATGTAAATTGGTATGCTAGATCATGTGTCAAATCTAGTAGATTGGCAATCATAGATCAATAGCAAATTTGTTTGTGTGCTTAATGTTCATGCTCATATATATTTGATCATGCTTACAATGTTTATGCATATTGCCTCATGTGAACGACTTAATGAAGACTATTAATGCATGATTTCAATCTGTTGGCTTATGATTCATATGGGTAAATTAAATCACCATAATCTAAGACACTTATATTATTAAAATCATATTGATTAATGTTTGCCAAAGTGACTTAGTCAATAAAATTTTAATAATAATTGAGTTGCAAAAATTTATAAAGAATCAACGAATTACGGCGGTGTTTAGGGAGATAAATAATGATCAAGCCCAAAGGCCAACGTTTAGAGATATAAACATCGTGTCTGTCAAACTAAACAGATTGGGGTAATTATTATCTTTTTTCCACATGAGTAAATTTATAATGATGTCTTGTATGACTAATTAGCCCCAATTAGTGAATAATATTTTCACTAGTGGTGGACTATCATATATATAATTTAGGCCGAAAGGACAAATTGTTGTATGTGATGTTGATCTCATTCAGATTAATTGTTTAAGGTATGTTAATTAATTCTAGAAATTTAATTGGCTTCCTCATGAATTAAATTGTTTATTTATGTGGCCTAATTATTCATTGTATGTGAGGCATTACTATGTGTGAGACCTCAATTGGATCTAACTTCTCGAACTAGGAAAATGAAATGTCGTGATTAATGTTGTATGTTGATGATATACTATTTGCTAGCAATGATCAAAGAATGTTACATGAGATGAAACAAATATTTATTTCAAAATTTTTAGATAAAGGATCTTGATATGGCTTCTTTTGTCCTTGGCATTGAGATTCACTAAGATAAGTTTTGTGGACTTCTTGAATTTTCACAGGGAATCACGATTGCTAGAGTTTTTAAAAGGTTTAACATGCAAAATTGTTAAGGTAGAAATGTGTCCATTGTTGAGGGTGACAAATTTGGCAAATTTTAGTATTCAAGAATAACCTAGAGCGTGAATAAATAAAAGAAATTCTGTATGCGTTAGTAGTCTTATGTATTTATGCTTAGGTTTGCAAAAGAGCAGATTTAGCATTTGCTGTCGGGATGCCACGTTGATATCACAGTGACTTGGTTTGGTTAAAGCATCGAAGAAAGTATTGAGATATCTACAATTGACTAAAGATTACATGCTCACATACAAAAGGACCAGCACAGTTAGTGGGTTACACAGATTTTGATTTTTCTGGTTATTTAAATAGTATGAAATCCACTTCAGGCTTCTTTTTTCTAATAGCTGGAGGAGCAGGGTCGTAGAGGAGTATGAAACAAACCTTTGCAGCTTTATCTACCTTGGAAGCAGAGTTTATTGTGTGTTATGAGGCCACAGTACAAGTACTTTGGTTGCTGAATTTTGTCTTGGGCCTTCAAGTGGTTGATTCTATTTTTTTACCATTGGCGATCCATTATCTAATAGCAAGAGGTCCTACCATTCACTAGGTCTTAGGGTTAACAATCTCATTCAATTGCCTCTACGTTTGAAGGATCACTAGCACTAATAAAGAATAAAATTGAGGTCATTGTTGAGCCTATGCTTGACCAAGCTCTAAAACATACATAACCTACTACACTTTTACCAAATGACATCACTATTAAGAGAACACTACTTTTCAAGAAGTTCTAGGGGCACAATCCTTCAATTTTTCGGGTACCTTGAACCTTACTTTGATCCCAAATGTGACAACCCCCTCTCCCAAGATACCAAAGAGGGAAGTCACTCAAGCTAATACTCAACATCAAGCAGTAGGAACCTTACCATGCACAACTTGCAAAAAACCTGTACAACACATGTATACAACTAACCAACATACCTAAATAACTCTATGAGGTGCAAAATTATAAAATTAATCATAAATATCAGATTTACCAGGTCACACTAAGGATGAACAAAATTTATGAAAGTCAAATAATTGTTTCAACTAACACATACTGATCTTGCACATAATAAATCACAACTTACCTCTTATTTATTAATACAAGTAGTTGGACTTGTACTCACTTTCAAACAAGTGAGCAATCCAAATAAACAAACAACTCCCTTATCCTTATCTTGAGCACTAGATGAACTTAAAAAATGTGCAAGAATGACTTACAAAATCCTGCAAAATGATATCACATATTATCATTATATACTCATCAATAATTTGAAAGTATGCTATGCACAAAATAATATATCGAGTGATGGATAAGCAACAATGCAAGTGGAAAAATTATCCAAGTCAAAATAATTATTTAATTCCAATACAAGGTCATCCCGTGAAACATTACTTCTTGGACTCATGTAGTTCTATTTTGAACACTACCTTTATATCAGATTTTTTTACTTGAAGGCGTAATAACTTGGCGTGATCATCTGATGCCTGCTATACCCAAGAATCACCATATAGTCTTATATGAAAAATATAATTATTTTTGTCTAGGTCCTAACCTAAAAATAACTTACATCTCCACTCATGATTATCAATCCTTAGGATTAAATCAAAGTTCTTTCTTTGTTCTATTTAAATTTTTTGTACTCAAAGATGCAATATGTTAAGCATAAAAAGATGGACATTCAATATCTATGCAATTCATTAGTACATAAAACAATCCACTATTCGCAAATCAGTATATGTGAATAAAAAATTAATTTATGATAGTGCATACATCATGAGAGGATAGGATCATACTCACCTCCCAACCTAAATCATATTCAAATCACATTTTTAGCTTCCAAATTAAAGTTTAAACTTTCCATAATTTCCTAAATGCAAATATAATAATTTAAAATTATTAAATAAATCTTAAATTTTCAAAATCTAGATATAATCTTTATTTACTTATTTATTATCTCTTTATTTATTTATTTATTTATTTATTTATGTCCCATGGTTTTCCACTATGAAAAATATTCATGAAACCTTATTTTTAAATTTAGATACCTTTCAAATTAGGGGCGTGAGCAACCCAACCGACCCAACTATTTTGGGTTCGGTTGGGTCAAGTTTTATGAAAAGATTGGGTTGGCTGGGTCAAAATAAGGGTGATCTAAATCGAATTAGGATTGGGTTGCTGGTCCCAACCATAATGGCCAGGTTTGATTCAACCAAACCCAATATAATCCTAAACTACACACTATATACTAAAGAACATGCTATGCCTATCTAATAAATTGCACTCCTAAACTAATAAAAAATATTTCGTTAAGGGTTTCCTCATTTGAGGACTCCCAAACTCTCATACCCCAAAAAATAATAGTTTACATATAATTGTTGCAATAGTGCTCAACTTGATTGAATGTAAAGTTGCATAGAGATCTCTTTTTATAGGAGGGTTTAGCTTCTCTTTCTTCAAAAGCAATTTGGGACTAAAAGAAAGAGAGAGATATGGTATGAAATATTGACATGCATAAGTTGATAATGATGTATGTTTATTGTATTTATGAAATACATAGTATAATTTATTTTTCTTTGAGTTTTGTGAAACTTGGTCATGTTATTTAATAAAATATAAACTATAGCTATGGCACTTGAAAAAAAATACTAAATTATTGTAAACATAAGGTGATGCAATTTATTACAAGATGAATGTCTTTGTACTTTCCTCAAGAAAGTGTGTTTTGTAATTGTGAAATTACCTCCATTGATCATTAATAACACTAATATTGTTTTTTATTTTGTGATGTGATTTTGTATTTAGTGATTATTCAATTATATATTTACTATAATATCATATTTTCATCTTATTAATTTAATTAACTAAAATACTATGAATGTTATAAGAGGATGGGATGCATTTATTCGTGTGACTTATTCTTCTTCTTTTTCAAAGTGAGATTAATCATTTTTCAAACTCTTTAACAATTTATAATTTGTAGTTAATAATATACATTTATTATAAGTCATAACATATTTAATGGATAGGGTGACTCATTATTTACTTTTGTCCATAATTTATTTGGTTACATGTTTTCTAATAAAATATAAACCATATTGAAAGTGCTAGAAGTAACACACAAAAAATTAAAAATAAAAATAAAAATAAAATAAAAAAAGGAATACATCGTACTTCAGTTTTGTAGTTGAGTCTTAAGTTAGTTGTACATCAACGTTAAAATTTTATCATTTTATCATTTTATCAACATCTATAATATTAACTTGGATGCAAGAATAATACGAACCAATGACAAACAACAAATTGTCCAAGAAACCAATTCACCCAAACCCATAAACAGAGACAGTGATTGTAAACCCAAGCTTTGAACAATGAGAATATGAGATGAAAATTCCATTGAAACCATGTGAGATCAACCTCAAATCATAAATGAAGAAGAAAAAACAAGGCAAAATAAAGGATATTACGTTTTTTCTTCCTTGCTTTCTCATTGAACCCACATTATTAATGCATGTACTTTTTTATTTTTTATTTTTAATTTTTTTAGGTTTTGGGCAATCTGAAGTCCTTGGAAAAAGAAAAATTTTAGAAACATGTCAGAGAAATGGAATTTTAGAAACATGACCACAAAAATAATTTTGCATGAACTCACTTGCATATATAGTGGAAGGCTTCAATTGTACCTTTGGGCAATCCAAAGTCTTGGGAGAAAGACAAGATTAGAGACATATTAGAGAAATTAAATTGAGTTTAGGGTGTTAAAGCACAAATGTAGCCCTGCATGAACTCCACTGCATCCATATGGTGGAAGAAAGAAAGAAAGAATTAGCAAGCAGTTAGAAGAGAAGTAGGACGGAAGAAGAATAGAAGAAGAAAAGATGGAGACAGAGAAATCAATAATTGAATATTTCCTTTCATTCAAACTATCAATTCTTACACAAACCTATTATCTGTAGAATTTTAGAATAGCTAATTTGCATCCAATACAATTTAAAAACTAAAATCCTTGGATTGGATGCGAGGGTAGTAAAATATTTTGTAGTCTGTTGGGGCTGGGATTTGGTGTACAAGTCTGTTGTTTGACTCCTTGTAGCTTCATTATTCATATCAATGGAATTTCTATTTTCTTTTAGAGAAAAAAAAAATTAAAATCCTCTTAAAATAAGACAATTAGAATCCTAGTAAAATAAACATCTACTGTACTTTAAATAAAATAACTAAAGTTGTTATAAATTAAGTAGCTAATTTCCTAAGAAAATAATGATAATACTATTTCTAAATTATGTAGCAAATTGCCTAATAAAATAATAATAATACTATGTTTTCCAATTACATTCTCCATTAGGATGGCTTCAATTATTTTCAAGACAATGTATGTTGGTTGATGACAGGATATTATGGGGTTGGAGTGGCACTTGTTTCACTCCTGGTGACCTATATCTGTGCCTCTCTTTTATCATTAGTGGAAATCGTTTTGTTTCTTTTCAAAAAAAATAAATAAATAAATTGAAGACAATGACTTTTCTTCTGCATAACTTGACTTCATTTATAGATCATAATTTTGTTTCTAAGTGTAGGCCAAATTTCAAAATCATAAGCCAAACTCTCCTTTGACAGAAAAGAAAGAGAAAAAGTCATGTTTTTGAGAGAGAGGCTAGAATGATTTTTTGAAGATGGCCAAAATATTTACTGATCCTGAACAATTTTGAAAAAATAGTGGCAACTTACATTTTTGTTCAAACAATCGATTAGCAAGACACAACTTCTTACCAACCTTTTAAGTTTCTTCTAAATTATTGATTGTGTGATTTCAGATACTCTGGAGTGTGGCTGATAACACGTTGTGCTTCGCTTTATAAAAGTGGTTATAATATTCATGACTGGGGCCTTTGTTTAGCCATCCTTATTGTGTATGGCATTGTAAGTCGAGTTATAGCTTTCTTTTGTCTGGTGATATTCCAAAAGAAATGAGTATTAATGTTGTATTTCTTTCATCAATTCATTGTGTGCATAGATAAACAGAATTTTATTTTGAGCCTTCTTGTTTCCTTGGAAGATCCAACTCCTGGGTAGATGACAAAAAGTTTTGAATCTTTAAGACGTGCAATTCCATGGCACATGGAAATATGTAAATCGCACTGACCTGCTCTAAAATGCAGTTTAATTTTGATTGAGAATGACCACTTAAATGATTAATCCAATTTTTAGGCTTCACTATGTCTTCTTTGCAACTATTACTACTGTATAGAAATTATATGCATAATCAACTTTTATATACAAACAAGAAAAGGAGATTGTGAAAATTGCTTTCTTTGCGTCGTGGACAAAATCATAGAATGTTTGAAGGGTCTATTGGCTACATCATTTCGGTTTTGAATTCTTGCAGATTGGAAGTAAGTTTGCTCTCTTTGCGGCCTTGGTTTTTTGACAAAGAGTTGGTTTATAGCTTGGGATGTTTTGATTTGATTTTCTTTTTGGGGTTTTGTTGTCATGTTTGTGTTCCGAGTGCACCTGGTCCTCTTGGTATTCTGTTTTTCTCATCAAATATACCTGGTTTGTTTTCTCACAAAAAAAAAAAAACAAAAAAACACATAAAAGGAAAAAAAAAAGAAAAGATCGTGTTGATGTTTGCATGCTATATGATTGATCTATCTATGCATTTTAATGGAGCAATTAGGTGTGCATGTAACTTCTTTGCCCTTTTTTGGAAGTGAAGTTTTGAATATGAAAAAAATGTTGGTATTTGTAACCCAGTTTAACTGGTAAAATTGTCTACCGAGTTGGGAAGGTTGATGGTTTTAAACATACCAGCTCTATGGCATAAACGTTGTTAGATTGTATCTTATCATGTATTTATGTGTAATTCGACATGTTAAGATTTGTTTATGACTTGTTTAAACACGTTTAAGAGATTTTATAATAACGTAATAAAAAATATGACTTCACCAAAACTTGATCTCAAGGCCTTTGGGTCATTAAGTTATTTTTTTAATATTTATATATATATATTGTACTTATTTTTTTAAGATTTGAGAGATCAAATTATTTTTTATAATTTTTATTTGGGTGTAATAATTTTATTAAAAAATAAAACAATAATATTAAAAATTTGATATATCAAGCTACTCTTTTA
>JAJIYU010002264.1:0-31110 GCA_030144865.1 Tinospora cordifolia | reverse complement strand
TAAATAATAAACAAAAGTAACTAAAAACTTTTCAAATAATTAAAATTTTAACTAAAAACAAACTGGAAATTTGACTTGGAAATTTTTAATTCTAAAAAAAAATTAACTGAGGAATACTGTAGAATAAAAAAAAACAAAATCAGCACCATCTTTAACGTTGATAACGGCGCAAGGTTAAAGGCAACCCTATGCCATTTTGACATTAGTTAGAGAGGGCTGTACCATTTCACCTTTTACTCATTTAACTTAGTAGAATGTTGAAAATGCTGTTTATCTATGCACGAATGGACACCTTAATAAATAATATATATATATATATATATATATATATCCATTATTCATTTCATAGTTGTAAATGCTACTATTATATAAGTATTTTTTTTAACGTTTTTCATTTAATTTATTGCACTCATCTAATTTGTCTGTGTGTGGTTGACAAATCGAGAAAGCATAAATCAACATTTCCATAGCAACTTTAGCCCTTGTCATAGAAAAAACTCCAAATATGTCTATCATGATTTGCAGTCGCTTCTAAGTGTAAATTTTATTACTCCACCCAACCATTTACCTAACACAAGCCTCTACAGGTAATTTATCTGATTAAACTGAACTAGAACCCTAAAAAAAAAATGAAATAAAAAAGAAAAAAAAATCCAACCGTGTGGTGGTTATTTAAGATTTGATAACGAGCTCCTAATGAAATTAATCGTTTCTTTTTTTTTTTTTTTTTTAAAGATTTGATAACGAGCAAGAAGGCTTCATAGATCAAATGCAGATGCGTCTGACTCGAAAAGATCAGATCATTCTATACGCTCTGTGGAGGCCTCCAACAGAGTGGTGTATTTAGAATGATTTCTAGCATCCAACAGTCACCAAGTCAGGGGGCATATTATCAGACATACGATAATTGCAGATATCTGAAAACAGCCAAGTGATGCATCTCAAAGCCAAAGGCTGCCATCTGTGAGTAGATTGCAGATTTTATTACTAAGAACATACTATCTAATTAGATACATTGCAAACCTGCACGGTTTTGCCTGATTCTTCATTCCCAAATAAATACCTCTGCGCAGAACTTACATGCTGTAGTAGTGGCCAAATAGAATCCGTTCCCTCTTCTGTTTTTGAGACGAACCTGCATGGTAAACAACAGCTTAATGGTACAGCAATTGGTAGAAATCAGAAGACTTGGTGGTGCACTAGATGTAAAAATTAAAACAAATTGAAACACATTCAGTTTGTGACTCAAAAGCAAAAAATACAAATTGAAAATGAGAATTTATAAAAATGGATTTTACTGGCTTTTGAAAACAGGTTGTTTGCATAGTAAATTCTCAAAAATTGTTATCGAGTACAACTAATCAAATGTTTATGTTGTTTGGATATTTAAATATAAAAAAAAATTGTATCCAAATCAGTCCACATTGATCAAACACAGATTAGCGTGTCATAGATCCACATTGTGCAATTTCACCTGGTGTAGCCTTGAACTGCTCAAAGTTACAACCAGATAAAGAGGCCAAGAGTTTTTTCTGAAGTGTTGTTCGCACCAAAGCACTTTCAAAGGCATTTGAAAACACCTACTTCTAGTTAAATTACAGTGTAAAAAAACAGTTATTTTTTTCAGAAGATAGGTGAAATCAGCTGTTTCCAAAAGCTATTTCTTTAGATGCAAGTTTTGGAAAAGCGCTGCAATGGAGACAATTATTTCATGAAGAATTTTTTTTCCACATTACTTACACTTTGTAGGTAGTTCTCAGAGATAGAATCACTGAAGAGACTAAAAAAATATCTTCAAAATACATCCAATGACTTAATATGCACGCTCTCATCGTCCCACCGAACATCTTTAGCTACTGGATCAAGTTTCTTTCCAATTAATTGCAGAGGTACTTCTAATTGTGGTGGGTTCTGTGTGGACAAGAAATGAGAAAAGAAATTCATGTAGAAATTTCAAACAAGTCAACCTCCACAAAAATGATTATAATGAAAAATAAAAATACAAATAATACATATGCATCTGCTTTGAGACAGTTGGATTGACATTAAACACATGGCCCAAGCAGCATAAGTCTATTTGTCTTATAGACAATAGTTTGTTTTTTAATTTGATTTTATTTTTTTGATAAGCAAAAAATAAAAAATAAAAAAGTACCAAATTCTTACCATGCAACGGATAAGGGGCCAATTAAGTCCACGGAAGAATGGATGCTGTTTGATTACATTGGCACCTCCATTAGATCCTAGGCGATTTTCCGGGTCTCTTTGCAACAGTGCATTGATCAATTGCCTTGCAGCTAGACTGACCTGCAAAGAGTTTTGCTGCATCAGATGGTAACAAACAGGCAAAGCTGAACGGCTACTAATGTTCTAAATTTGTGGAAAATTTTGTAGTGGGCAGCAAAAGCAACTGGCGTGGTGCATTCACTTCAAGGTTGAAAAGAATAAAAAAGAAAGAAAGAAGAATAAGGAATAAAATTCTTAGACAAATTTTTATTTTTGTTAGAAGAACATTGTAAATATGATAGACGTTCAATTCTTTTGACGATTACTGAGTTCACACTTAAGGAAAATAAACCATGACTCAAATCTTAGAGTTTGTTTGAAATAATGTAATATATATGCAAGGGAAGTACATCACATTTTGAAACATCTTAAGCAACCAACCCTAACGTCGAGAGAGCACATTTTGTACTAGAAAAGAAGGGTTTTGGCAACAGGTGGAGATGCTCGATTCAAGGGTGTCTGAGAGCTGTTCATATTCCATTTTTATTAATGGCAGACCAAGGGGTAAAATTAAAGCTTCTAAGTGATTAAGAAAAGAAGTCCCAATATCCCCTTTTTTGTTCACCTTTGTGATGGATGTCTTGGGTCGATTGATTGAAAGAGGGAGAGAAATGCATGGGATTCGAGGATTTGTGGTTGGCAAGGATAAGGTTGAAGTGTTCCACTTGCAAAATGCGGATGATACTCTTCTTTTTTTAGGTGCAAAGGATAAAATATCTAGAATGTTTTCAGATTAGTTCAATGTTTTTGTTGGGTTTTAGGAATGCGAATTAATATTTCTAAATCATGCATTGTCGGTATAGCTACAGCCGAAGATTGGGTTCAGCAAGTTGCAGACAAGTTTGGGTGCGAGCAGGGGGAGTGGCCTTTTAAATATTTAGGGTTGCCTTTGAGAGAGAATCTAGGGTCCCAATTCTTTTGGACTCCGGTGGTTTCCAACGTGGCTAGAGGCTTGATGGGTGAAAGAGAGCTTTTCTATCTAAAGGAGGCAGACTTACATTAATTAAAGTAGTTTTGGATGCTTTACCTACCTATTTCCTATTAGTGTTCAAAATTCCAAAAAGAGAAGCCACAAAGATTGAGAGATTGATGAGGACTTCTTGTAGAAAGCTGGGGAGGAAAGGTAGGGGATTCATTTAGTGGAATGGAGTAACGTGCAGTAAAGGAAGGAATTTGGAGGTCTAGGGATTGGAAACATAGTAGCAAGGAATAAGGTGCTAGCAAGGAAGTGGCTTTGGGATTCCCTAGGGAGTATGAGCAGCTTTGGGCCTGAGTTATCAAAAGTAGACGTGGCTTAACTATTAATGGGAGAGATGTTGCGCTCAAGAAAAATGCAACTCACAGAAGTCCTTGGAAGTTCATCCATTCCCTATGTCAACGGTATTCCCTAGGTGTTAGGCTGGGAGTTGGTAGAGGTAATGTGATTCGGTTTTGGGAGGATGTATGGTGGGGGAATGACGCTTTTGCAGGTCTGTTTCCCCAATGATATAATCATTCTATGGGGCATCATCGTCCTATTTCTTTCTTCTGTGTGCAGAGTGAAGGGTCGGGCTCTGTCCAATGGAATCTTCATTTGAGGTCGTCTAGTAGAGGGCATTGTGAAGAGGAAGAGAGAGCTCTCTTAGAGTTGCTGAGGGATTGTGTGCTACAAGATAGGAACAATTGAATTATTTGGATCTGAGAAGCTTCCAGAAAGTTCACTACTAAATCATTCTTCTCATTATTGTCCGATGTCACAGTAATTCTACCTTCCTTTTTGGTGCAAGAGATGTGGAAGGCCCTTGTCCCTTCCAAAATTAAGTTTTTTGCTTGGGAGATGGCTCTTGAAAAAGTTAATACAGGGGAAATGATTCAAAAGTGTTTCCCAATTCATTGCCTTTCTCCTTTGTGCTATCATCTTTGTAAGCAAGATAGTGAATCTGTCGAGCACTTATTCTTTAGATGTCCTTCCTCTAGTTATGTTTAGGCAAGGTGGAGAGTTCATTTTTTGGTGTCATAGGGCGAAGGTGGGCAGGAGATTCAATTTAGTATTTGTCCGTTCCAAGAGGAGATTAGTTCAAAGCAGAGAGCTCATTGGATGGTGGATTGCTTAATGGTTTTTTGATGTCTGTGGAAGGAGAAAAATGCTAGGATCTTTAAGATCGGACCCTCCCTCTCAGTCAGATTTGGGAAGACTCTAAATATTTAGCTTTCTTTTGGATATGTAATAGTTCTCTATCTTTGGGTTATTCCATCTCGAATTGGATGTGAGGGTGGGGGAATATTTTGTAGTCTATGTTGGGGTCGGGTTTTGGTGTAAGAGTCTTTTGTTGACTCCTTGTAGCTTTATTATACATATCAATGGAATTTCTTGTTTATTTTTTTTCTTTAAAAGAAAAAGCATGTATAATTCTGTTTCTATGCCTACAACCTATTAGCTATGAGCAATAAATTAAAAGACAAAATCATTTTGATATTAAAAACAAAGGTCCTTGCTGGGATCATAATTTGGACAGATTTCTTTCATAGAATGTGGAAAAAAAAAAAACCATCTGAATAAGATACATGTAATGAAATCTTTCTTACCGGTATGCTACTTGGAAAGGTAAGGTCTTTATGCAGAATGTTAGAAAATGTTTTCTGCCTGTTTTTTCCCCTGAAAGGTGTACGACCATAAAGCATTTCATACAGCAAAATACCTGCATTGAGAAATGAACAAAAAATTGGCCTCAAAAACCCCTTCACCAGGCCCAGCAAAAACATTGATATGCATTCATTGCTAACACATTAATATATGCGTGAGGCAACATAAATGGGCTCAAAAAAATAAAAATAAAAATAAAAAAAAGAGTCGATAAGGTTGAAGATCAAGTCCCTTGGCAGTTCAAGCAAAACCAATCATGCTTCTAACATACAGCATACTGAACAGAACTTTTTGTGAAATTAAGCCATCATCTAGAAATTAGTTGAACTAACAAAAGGTATGCATCCACTTCCTGTATTATTAACATTTACCACCTGCTACACTAACTAACCCAAGCTATTGTCTGGCCTCGCCAGGTAGGAATCAGGACATAAAACCATGACCTTCATAGCCATGAAACTTAGCGATATCTACACTTAAGAGCTCTTCAATCTCAGTAGGGATGAAGATACATGCAAAACATTATACACTAATATACAGACCTTTTAAAGTGCTGTGATGACACAACCAGAATTAATAGATGGAGAATTAAAAAAAGGCAGGGGGACCACAAAACAATTACATCGCATTACAAAACTTTCAAAAAATGTTTGTACACATCAATTTATAGTATTCCTTCAGGTAGGTAAAATCCTCAATCCCTTTTATATCTGGTGCAAAACTTTGTTTTTTATTTTTTTCCCCGTTCAACATGCCAATCTAATCATCATTCAGACACAAATTTGAGCCATGCACAATCAGTTTGCATTTCAGCTACTCAAAAATATTCATGTCACTCATCATTCTACAATTTAAACAATAAATCACACGGCCATGCAGGTTTAATATTCCTCTAGGTTGTTCAGATCCTTAACTACTAACTAATGCGGGTCTTTTTTTATGTGAATTTCAATTGCCACCCTAATTGGCATTCCAACATGTATTTCATCAATCCCACACATCAGTTCACATGTTCGCTACCTACACATATTCAAGACACTCATCACCAGATCACATAAAACAATCCACATTCCCATGCTCAAAACAAAAACTAAGCATACACTTCCCAAAACCAGTCTGTTTAGTAATCTTTTCCAACCTATTAACTTTAGATTAGTATATTAGCAGCACTGCAGCTCACTTTCACGAAGTTCAGAAAAAATAGGTAGTTACTTCTTATGCTGGGTTAAAGATGTGATTACCAAGGGCCCACCAATCTATTGCACTGCTATGGCCTGCACCAGTAATGATTTCCTGCAAATAAATGATTTGTTAAATATTTTAGAATATTACGTAAACACAGGTATTGCTAATGAAAAAAAAAAAAAAAATACATGGTTTTGAATCACTATGTCCTATTCACAGATTATGTATATACACAACTCATTCTTATAAACCTGAGAATTTTCATAAAGAAGTTATATCATCTCTGATTTTGAATCATTATATGGCTATTGTATCTGTGAATTCATCCTCATCAACAACAAGAAGAAACAACAAAAAGAGTAAATAAAGAAGCAAGAAGATATAAAAAAGAAGAAATAAATGAAGTAAGGGAGGCCTTTGGCATCAATGATGTAAAAATGTTCTCTTGTTCCTATCTGTTTTCCTTCATGATTAGTTTGTGCTTAATAATTTGCACTTACTCACTGAATGAATATGAATCCCCTGATGATGCCTTGATAAATTGTATTTTCCTTAGGTTTGCAATTCTCTAAAACAGAAAAAGGAAGCTTAAGTATCAAAATGAAACCAATGATTGTGATCATTTGTCTGGTTAATATGTATACAGTCATCATTGGATTTAAAGTTATTTTAAGAGTAAAGGACCTTTCCAAATGGTGAATGCAAAACTTTTACCTTTTAAATAGAAAATCTTTTGTTTCTACGATAGGAGGAAAAAATCCATTGTTGAAGACCAAAGGATTTGTTACACTTGTTTGATTAGTATAATGACAAAGCCATAATGCTAAAGATCAGTATAGTGATAAACATATCTTAAAAACCAAAATAATAATAAATAAATATGGTATGGAAATGTGAAGCTTACGAAGGCTTACACTTTTGAGGGAATGCCCAATGGATGCAACCCACACAACCCTTTTTTGAGAGAACTCAAACACCTTTCAGAGGAAAGTGGGTATAATTTTATGCTTGACTACACACAATCCAAGATGTTTGGGAAATATTCATAATGTAGGACACTATTCAACAGTATGCATGTAAAAACAAAATGAGCACATTCTTGAAAAGTAGGCACCGACTAATGACCATTCAAGGTCCACTGTGGTAGATACTTAGATACACATTATAGATGCTTGTTTAATGGTACAAATTTCAAAAAATTATCAAAGATCAGGATTGTTATCATGAATGGCAGCTATTGAATCTAATATGTTAAATTAAACAGGAAAAAGAATTTACCAAAAAAAAAAAAAAACAAAAGAGATGCAAGACAATGCTCATCACTCAATATTATCACAACCATCATTTGAACATTAAACTGAAAGTAAATTCCCTTCCTTTCCTATTAGAGCTACATGCAACATGTATAAAGCAAATATAAAAGAATTTTTGGTGTGAATATTTCATAGAAAGAAACAGCATCCATTCAAACAAACTTTGTAAAAACTCAACTTGCCAACCTCTTCAAATAAACTGACCGTGCTTGAGGTTATGCAAAGTTATATAAACAGAAGAGGAGAGCAGAACAAAGATTTATCTTACCGGAGCAATATACTCTTCGGTCCCAACAAATGAATTAGATTGTGTGATAGGTTCTGCAACAAATGTTGGAGGAGGTTGACTTCTAACTTTTCTTCTATTTGCAGGCTGTGGATACTTTAATACCTGTCAAACGAAGATACAACTTTTAAAGCTTATATTATAATTTACTAAGAATCAACGATTGAAGTACTCGTTTTATAATTTTCTCCTCACTAAATGTATGTAATCCAGAGAGAGATTATTCAAAATGAAGTTGTGTACAATACCAATACAAAGAAATAATGACCTACACTTTCATTGTGGCAGCAAATATGCAGATCAAGTAGAGGGCAATACACCTACAACTAAAAGAAGCTCATGCCTTAAGCTATCGTAGACACAAACATCTATTTACCAAATTTTACAAGTGCCATAGCTAAAAAATTAATCAAGACTTCAGTTTCTCTATTTAATTACTTTTTACTTAAAAAAAAAAGAAATGCTTAATTTCATTAGAAAAAAGAACAAAACAAGCATAAAAAAGTCTTTTACGAAGTTACTAATGAAGCAATCAATAGGATTTTATTGTCTTTCAATATTTTAATATGTTCCTTCACTTAGCAATTTAGTCGAACTAAATTATGAAATGGATCAAAGTTTCCTTAGTTAGATTAGAAATTTCGCTACAGTTGCACGGACATCTTTTAATTACAGTTGAATGAATACAAATTTTAATCTCTTTGCTACTCGTTTTTTCCCTCATCATTCCTCTTCAGGGGTTTGGCCAATTCTCAAAATTGTGAGAAGCGATGCTTTTTACATATTAAAGACGTAGTGCATAATGGATAGCATTAGCAACTGATACGGCCATAACCAAAAATTCCAATCTGGAAAGAGATCATTCTAGAAAAGAGGATGCCTGAATGCAGCCTTTATAGAAGGGAAATTTCACCCAATATTTCATATTTATGGACTTCTTTCCTCGAAAAAATCTTTCGCATAAATATGTTATTATAACAGGACAAGGGAAAACAAGAGCCTCTTCAGACCTGGTCACTTGAAAAAAAGACCACGTAAAATTATCTCAGCTGTATGAGGACTCCAGCAACATAAATCAGAGGCAACCATGAACCCAAAGTAACACACTGAAAGAAATAGTTTCAAGTATGTTGACAAGTTAAACAAGATAACTCTATTATAGGCTAAAAGTATTAAGGAACAAATTTTAAGGATGTTGATGCCCCAAGTTGATTAGTGTGTTTCATTAATGGCTTGAGTCAAGGATTTTAATGTTCGAATTTGTGAGACACTGAAAAAATGAAACAAAAAATGAAAGAGAGAAATCTTAAATGACAGTTTGAAAAACAAATGGGAAATATACCTGTGGAAAACCATCCAATGGATGAAATGCATAATTAATGCAAGGGAGAATGATCTAACAGTTGTAAAATGATGAGTTTCAAAACTATGTTTTCCAAGTAGTACTTCAATATATACAAACCCTGAACAATATACATATAAGCTGCAGAAGTTGAACAACGTTCAATGGGAAATATAAGAGTTCTTGTCACAAAAGTACAGCCTTCCAAATTAATTGATATAGTAAACATGATATGAGCAGATAAATTATTGTTAGCTCCCAGAAGAAAGCCAGTAAAGCGCAACCATGATGGTGGAGCATATCCACAAAAGAAGAGCCCCAATTTTATTCAATGTCGCAAGCATCAGAAGAAAAGGCTGCTTTCCTATGTTGAACTATCTGGAAAAGGCTCCTTTCCTATGTTTAACTATCTTATGCTTATGGGGAAATAATCTCAATAAGTATATATATTAACCTTCTTATAATCAGTAATGAATAGAAGCAACAGAACTTTCTTATTGATATTTATACCTCCTGACATCCAATTACAATGTTCAAATTTTTTGGATACAAAATATATTGGTCCAAACTTCTGTGTAAGGCTTCTAGGTAAAGAATAACACAAGTTGTAGAATAAGTTGAATATAAAGTTTGGTTTTTACCTACTTGTTTATTTTCTTACTATTCCGATTACTTTGCATTCACAACTTGGCATGGTCTACTCTTTGCCACTAGACACGTATATAACGTTATACACCATAAGAAATGATTGATTATTTTATTTGATGCGTTGTACAATAAATTTGAAAGAGGTTGGCTATTGTATACCATAAAGTGAGACAAGTGTCAGACGAGATAAGCTGTTGATATTCTGTGAGTATTTATTTATCTTGATTATTTATATGGCATCGTATTTTCTAATATATGTATACACACACACACACACACACACATAAGATTTAACAGATATCATTTTTTATAAATAATATGAATATATTATAATATATTGATCTATTAATTTCCTCTAATTGCATAAATACAAATTAAACCTATCAATCAATCTTCAAAAATCATAACTTTGGTATTATTGAGTCTAAAATTTTATTTTCTACATTTCTATATCCTCCAATTAAAATTTTGTTAGCATCATACGTGATCAAATACTACCCACGATGTATTAACTTCCAACTATCATATCAATCTTTTGAGACTACATGGTACAAATAATTTATATAACTATGATAAACACGATGATGAAAAAAAAAAAAAAGATATGAACACAATGATATAAATTTTATGTAATTGTACTCTACATGGATGGATACCCTATTTTTTGGAAACACTATAAAATATCAGTTTTACTAAAAATTATACTATTAGGATTGTAATTTATGGTTTCATTATCTATCTCGTATTATACACTATATTTTTGAGGAACACTATAAAATACCAGTTTTACCAAAGATTATACCATTAGGATTGCAATTTATGGTTTCATTATCTATCTTGTATTGTACACCATATTTTTGAGAAACATTGTAAAATTTCACTTTTACTAAAAATTATACCATTACGATTATAATTTGTGATTTCATTATCTATCTTGTATTGAAAAAAAAAGTGACAAAAAAGTTATCAAAATGTCGGATTTCTCACAATTGCCTAATTTCTTTTTTTTTTTTTCTCTTCTTCTCTTCATTTCTCTTCTATCTATATATATCATATGGGTCTCACCCCATATGATAACCATGTTTTTTTTTTCGACCATTGCTACCCAACATCCTAATATAAATACATATAGATATGTATATAATCATATACTAACTTACCCATTACAATATAAACTTGTAATCTATTACGAACAGGATCAGCCACGGACCCTAATGAGATATTGAATCAAACAGTTGAAGTCATTCTTGCTTCATAACAATAGCAACAAGCACCACTAGCAAACTTGTTGGCACAGATGTAGCGCAACAAACAGGTACCATAGAATGCTCAAGTGGAATGTGAACAAAGTAGTGCGAGTGTTCCTCTAAGAAATAAAACTGAACCATCTGATGGTCCTATTTCAGTTCAAGATGAAGTAGTAGCACCTGTAGATCCTAAGAGAGATAAATATAAGAAGGTAATGAAAGCTTTCAAGCAGAGAGGTCCTATTGAGTTTCCAAAAGGTCTCGAACTTGAACCTGCTGAGAGATGGATAAAGAGGATGGAGACTATTTTTTATTATATGCAAGCTTCTAATGCAGAGAAAGTAAAACTTGCTAGGTTCAAACTAGTTGATAAAGCAGATGATTGGTAAAGGAGAATGGCTAGTGGGGATATTGAGATTAAAACTTAGATTAAGTTTAAGGAGCTATTTTATAAAGAATTCTATCTGAGGCATGAAAAAGACAAGAAAAGAAATGAATTTTATACACCTAACCCAGGGAAGTATGACAATAAGAAAATATTAACAAGAATTCAATTAGTTGGCTCTTTTTTGCACCAGGGATAGTGGCTACTGATAAGCTTTGGATGCAACGAATTAGAGACGAATAATTTGATTGCATCCATGAAGCATTAACATTAGCACGTGCACAAACTTATGAACAAGCAACAAGGCAAGCTAGTACTTTGAGACTACACAAGCAAATGCTAGAATGAGGAGAGTTGCAGCTATTGAGATGACTATAACCTCGCCAGCAACTCTGAATGAATCAGTAGGACATAAAAATCAATCTCTGCTGAGAGGGCCATACTATTAAAAGAGAAGGCTAGTACTGAATAAGAAGCTATAGTGATCAAGGTAGTAGGACAGAGGCACTTATAGCTCCAATTGTGACAAGATCAACACCATCACAAGCACCACATATGGCAAGTAGAGATATACAACAAACAAGAAAACCACAACAGCAGACTGGGAGCGGACCTAACTTGGCAACAGGAGGTGCAAGGTCTAAGGTTGCATCCTCTACTTCTAGGTTAGGTAGACCTTATTTTACTTGCTTCAAGTGTAGGATGCTAGGACATAGAGCCTTTCTGTGCCCATAGTTTGCACCTTAAAGACCTTCAGCTACACAGGGAGGTGGAACTGCAGCTGAGATGCGTGAATATGCTAAGGTAGTAACAAAGCCTAATCCAGAGTGCAACAGGAGAAAGAACATATCCAAACATAAAATATAAAAATTATGTGGTAAAACATGAGAGTCATGAAATGATCGAGTCTTTAGAGTTTTGGAATTTTTGGAGTATGATGTTATTTTAGGCATGGATTGGTTGGCGGCCTATCGTGCATGTGTCGACTGCTTTTCTAAGATAGTAGTCTTTCAAATACTAGGCCAACCCTCATTTATTTATAGAGGTCTGACATCCTCACAACTTTCTATTCATGGTCATTTGGCTACTAATAAAGAAGTAGAAATATTGGCTAGTATGAGTTCAATATCAAAAAAGGCAAAAGACATGCAATTATCAAATATTGTTGTAGTTTGTGAATACCTAAATGTGTTTATAGATGATTTGCCGGGGTTACCACCCTAACAGAAGATAGATGTTATTATTGAATTGATGCCTAGCAGTAAGCTTATTTTTATTCTTCCATACAAGGAACGAAAATTCGACTTTACCTCAAACTTCGACCTTCAAAAATTATAATTAATTTGAACAGTTCGAAAAATTCGAGAGAAGTTTTGTAAAAATTTGTCTACTTAGTTCAAAAAATTCTATGTAAATGTAAAACATAAACTCTATTACAAATGATGAAAACAAATACAAATCAATGTATTTTGAATATAAAAGTATAAATATAATAATTTCAAACTTGTCTTTTTAACATTAACAAGATTTAGTGTTTATTGTACATGTTAAGAATTATATATTATTTACTTGTGTATTCCACAAATTTCACCAAAATCTTCAATTTTTTCATGAATTTCATTGAAATTTTTGAAGTTTTGTCGAAATATTTGAAGTTTTGTTGAATTTTGTCAAAATCTTTGAAGTTTTGTAATTTTTTTTTTACAACTAGACTCTGGTTTGATACCCAAAAAACCTAAATTATTTCGTCAAATTTCGACGTGAAATTCGACGAGTTTTCAGTCCATGCCTACATATTGAATAGCAGCAAAGTAGTTGCAAGAACTTAAAGTGCAACTGGATGAGTTGAAAATAACCCCGAGTATGTTACCTTGGGGTGTACTTGTGTTGTTTGTAAACAAGAAGGATGAAAGCTTACGGTTGTGTATAAATTATCGTTAATTGAACAAGGTAACAATAAAAAACAAATATCTTTTATCACGCATTGATGATTTATCTAATCAGTTGAATGGTGCCAAATTCTTTTTTAAGATTGATCTACGATCTGAATATCATCAACTAAGGGTTCGAGAAGAAGATATACCAAAGATTGTTCTTAGAACAAGGTATGACCATTTTGAATTTCTGGTGATGCCTTTTGGGTTAATTAATGCTCATGCCGTGTTTCTAGATCTAATGCAAAGGATATTTAAGCCATGGTATAAAAATTAGACGAATTTCGTCGAAATTAGCTGAATTAATTAGGTAATTTGAACAATCGAAATGAAGTTCACTTCTAATTATAAAATTACAAAATTTCGTCGAAATCCTCGAAAAAATCGGCAAAGTTCACTTAAAATCGAAGTTTTGAAGAATTTTGGGAAAAAATTGTATAAAAGCCGTAAAAAAGAGCATTTTTTATGAAAGAATTTATGCAATGCACAAAGATTCTTTTTATAATTATAAAGATTATACAAAAAATCATTATCCATAAATAAAGAAGAATTAATGAGAGATATGTGTAACTGGCGAGTAGCTATCCAAGAGAAAGAAACATGAGCTGTAGCCTAAAGAAGAGATGATAGAGAGAAGAGGGAGAAGTAAAAAATAAGCTAAAAGCCTAAGAGAAGAACGAAAAATGAAAATCAGGGTTTATATTAGAGTTTGTCGATATATTTCTTTTTGAATTTTTTCTTTTTTCTAATTGTTTTAAGTTAACATGCATGATGTGCATTAAGCATTATTAATGTTAACATATATATATTCAGAACCATTATATGTAGACTTTTATATGTATAATGTATTTATTATGTTTGTTTTCTACATTTTTAATAGAAATTGTGCATATTTTAACATTTACATAATATTTTTATGAATTTTTCTAAGTTGGTAATTTTTTACAAAAATTCTTTCGAATTTCTCGAACTCTTCGAATTAATTCTAATTTTCAAATGTCGAAGTTTGGGACGAAGTCGAATTTTCGTTCCTTGATTTAAGCTATATCTAGATTAGTTCATTATTGTGTTTATTGATAATATCCTCATTTACTCTAAGACTTAGAACGATCATAAGCAACACCTCCATATAACTTAGATTTGGCTAGCTATTATAGAAAGTTTGCAGAAGGGCTTCTCTAAATTAGCCACTCACTCATGAAGCTAACTTGGAAGAATGTACCATTCGTGTGGACCTTAGCATGTGAAGATGTTTTCACAGAATTAAAAAAGAAGTAGACTACTACTCCAGTTTTAGTACTCTCACAACCTGGAAAAGAATTAGTAATATATACTGATGCAGCACAAACAGGTTTGGGAGGTGTGTTGATGTAAGAGGGTCGAATGATTGCTTATACATCTAGATAGCTAAAGCTGCATGAGAAAAATTATCCCGTGCATGATCTAAAGTGAACAACAATAGTATTTGTGTTGAAACCATGAAGACATTATTTGCATGGAAAAAGATTCACACTATACTCAGATTATCAGAGTTTGAAATATTTGTTTGACAAGAAGGAACTGAATATGAGGCAACATGGATGGTTGGAATCCCTGAAGGACTATGACTTTAAAATGGAGTATCATCCCAGGAAAGCCAACGTCGTAGCGGATGTATTGAGTAGGAAACGAGTTGAGAATATTGTGGTAGCTTACCAAATGGCCAGGAAACGAGTTAAGACTATGATGAGTATTCTCTCTGTAGATCCACATGTGAATATTTGTGCTCGGATGCATATTCAGTAGACAGACTCTTATATTTAGAGGATTAGGGAATTACAACAACAACATGATCCTCATTTGGTCATGTACGAAGCTTAGATTGATAGAGAATACAAAGTTGATTGTCAGAGAGGCTCCGATGGTGTGTTGCGTTATTAAGGAAGATTATGGATACCTATGGACAAGGAGTTAAGGGTAGCATTACTTGAGATGGCACATCGATCTCAGTACACTATTCATTCAAGGTCTATAAAAATGTACCATGATATGAAGATGACGCTTTGGTGGTATGGGACGAAGAAAGATATAACCGAGTATGTACAAAGACGTAGTGTGTGCCAATAGGTAAAAGTTGAGCATTAAAGGTCTGGGAGTCAGATGCAACCCTAACCCACTCCTGAGTGTAAATGAGAGCATATTAGTATAGATTTTATTACATGATTACCTAGATCTCAAGGTAGATATGATGTTATTTGGGTTATTGTTGACCGGTTGACTAAATCTGTACATTTTCTTCTAACAAACATCAAAGACTCGATAGACCAACTAAGCAAATTTTATATTCGAGAGATTGTGAGATTACATGGGGTGACTGTGTCTATTGTGTCAAATAGAGATCCGCGATTTACATCGAGATTTTGGCAAGTTATGCATACTTGATTTGGTATCCATCTCCATCTCAGTAAAACATCTCACCCACAGAATGATAGTCAGACTAAGAGGGTGATTCAAATGTTAGAGGATATGCTCAAATTGTATATATTGGAGTTTGGTAGGACTTAGAGTGAGTATTTATCTTTGTGTGAATTCGCTTATAATAACAGCTATCAAGCAAGCATTAGCATGACACTGTATGAGGTTTTATATAGTCGACTGTATAGATCTCCAACTTGTTGGTGTGAAGTTGGAGAATCACAATTTTTGGGGTTAGAAGTTGTTGTAGATCACACAGAAAAAATTACGCAAATTAGACAAAACATAAAAATAGCCTAAGATCGTTAGAAGAGTTACTTTGATAATCGACATAGGTCTTTGGAGTTCGCAATGGGTGACCAAGTACTATTGAAGGTTTTCCCTCAAAAAGGTTAAATGCAATTTGAGGTGAAAGAATAATTAGCTCCTCACTTTGTAGGACTATTTGAGATTTTGGAGAGAATTGGTCCAATTGCATACAAACTTGTTCTACCTCCTAAATTGGCGAGTATTCATTATGTGTTTCATGTGTCTATGTTAAGAAAGCATTATCCAAATTCGACACGTGTTCTAGATTTGGCACAAAAACAAGTTGAGGAGGATACCACGTGTAAAAAATAGCTCATCCAGATTATAGCTAGAAAAGTACAAAAGTTGAGGAATAAAGAAATTCCTTTAGTCAATTAAATGACAATTTCATCATAACAAGAAGCAAACTTGGGCGCATGAAGATAAGATGCGAAGCAATTTTCAGATCTTTTAATCACTTGAAGTATGTTTTCCATTAATTTAAATTTCGAGGACGAAATTCTTTAAGTTGGAGAAATATGTAACACCTCATATTTTAATTCAACATGCAAATTAATTTAAATGAAAGTAGATGTGCATGAATACACAAATTTATATTGACTACATGTGCACATACTTGTTAATTACACACATGTACTAAAAATGCATGTTAAATGTATACCTTAAGGAAATTAAATTATTTAATGGAAATGGATTAAAAAGAAAAAAATAAACCTTATAATATGTTATATATACAAAGATATAGTGTAATAGGTTACAAGTATATATATAATAGGTAAGTTGGTGTATGATTATATATATCTATACATATTTATATTAATATGTTGGGTAGCAATGGTTAAAGAGAAAAAAAAAGGTTATTACATGGGGTGGGACCTATATAAACATATATATAAGTATATAGGTATATATGTTAAGGTGGCGGTTGAGCCACACTTGTAAATGTACATATATATAGGTGGTGGTGAGAGAAACATTTCATTTCTCTTCATTAAAGTTACTTGCCTGTGTGAAAAATAACAAAGACAAAAGAGAAAGGAAGACAAGAAGAAAAAAAGAGAGAGAGAGAAAAAAAAAAGAATTTACACAATTGTGGGAAATCCAACATTTTGGTAACATTTCACTTATTTTCAATACAAGATAGATAATGAAACCATAAATTACAATCCTAATGGTATAATTTTTAGTAAAATTAATATTTTATAGTGTTTCCTAAAAAAACGGTTAGCATCCATATAGAGTAAAACATATAAATCATTGCGTTCATATTATCGTGTAGATCATACATATATAATTTATTTGTACTCTCGTAGTCTCTAAAGATTGATATTTTAGTTGGAAGTTAATACATGTAGATAGTATTTAAGCATGTGTAATCCTAACAAAATTTTAATTGGAGGATTTGCAACTCAACCACCACCTTCACATACATGCATGCATGCATACATACATACATACATACATACATATGTGTGTGTGTGTGTGTGTGTTCATATGGGTCCCACCCCATATGATAACCATGGATTTTTTTTTTTAAACAAACAAATTTATAGGAATTGATAGGTACAACTCCACTGGGACTACGAGAAGACGACTCACCCAAACAAGTTATGATGCTAACAAGCTTAGAAAAACTAGTTACAACTTGATAATGTGAACTGCACGAACAATTTACAAAAACTGATCAAAGAATTTGTAGGATAAGAATTCAAACTACGACCAGATTCTCGTGGCCATTGCCACATATGTAGAATTTGAGGGATTTGAAAATAGATATCTCCCATTATCCATCCAACTCACTGACTCCCTAAAAGTTTGAACTAGAGAAGATAACAAATTGTAGAAGAATTCTAGCTACGACCAGATTTCTTGGGGCCATTTTTGCCAAATATGTAAAATTTGAGGCTTATAAAAAAAAAATCTCTTCCATTACCCATCCAACTCACTCGCCCCACGAAAGTTTGAGTTAGATAAGTTCATAAATCTTTACCATGTTGGTTTTAGGCCAAAAACCCAACCAACACAATCTTGTCAAGTGATGCATTGAGTGACCCTAGTCCTTAAAAAGAGCTTGGTGGTAACCATCTTGAGGAACAGACCCTTCACCAGATGATGCATACTGGAGAAAAAAGGATAAAGTCAAACTTCCTGCCCTTTTCTAGTTTGCATGATAGGGCCATGCTATCATTATTACTGTTTATGAAAGCACTATTACATAAAGCTAGCGTGCTAAACTAAATAACACCTTTTTCAAACTACAGGGGATTGGTTGCAAGAATTCACTTCCTTATGACTCTATCAAGGATTAAGTCAACATTTGTAATCTATGTTATTTTAGGTCTTCCTCCACAAGCATTACCACAAATTATTCAGTCATTTGTCTTATTAAGTGCATCTGAAAGTCTTTGCTATAAATTGTAAATGTCCAGACCACCTTCCATTTTTTGACAAATAATCCTATTGCGGCTACTTATACCATTTATATAAATATATTCAAATCCAAATTTATCTTTCAAAGTTTTACCATATCTTCATCATAGAATTAGCATTTGTGTTATATTTAGTTGTTAATGAAGTCCAACATTTTGTTTCATAGAGCATGACTAGCAAAATAACGATTTTTTTAAATAAATTTTCCTTTTAATTCAATAAGATGTGTCAGCCATATAATATTTAAAAAGTACTTTTCCACTTAATCCATCTTGTTTTAACCTATCTCACACACTGAAAATTCCCACTCCTAGATATCTTTCAGCTTTCAATCTTCACTCAAAGGCAAGTGCAACATGTCAATTAATAGGGATATCTTCACCCTTCACTTAGTTTGGAAAGAGCACAGTTCACTAGCACTATCCTCTTAAGAGAAACCCATGTCCATTGGAGATAAGTAACACTAAAGAAAAGGAACTACTCCTTTTGGCAAAAGGCAATCCCTTTTCAATGGATACCATAATCAAACAAAACTAGTTAGGTGAAGTTGGTCAGTGTGGAATGTGGTTTAGGTTTCTTACCTCATAAGCACTCTTAATTTTAGATAGATAGATAGATAGATAGAGAGAGAGAGAGAGAGAGAGAGAGAGAGACAGAGAGAGAGAGAGAGAGCATTCACATACCAAACATAATAAAACCTGTTCTTTTATCACCATGTCAAATAACCAATTGAATTAAAAGCTATAGCTAATAGGTAAAGGGTCCAACAGTTTATAACAAGCATCCAAAAAGTAAAACAAGTATTATGATTGCAACAAATGGAGATGACGGTAGCATAGACAAAATTCGGAAAAAGAAAGAATCAGAGCATTGACATACTTGGGGTTTGCATGATGTTAGAAACGATAGGTCAAAGTCAGTTAACACGATATGCCCATCCTTTTGAAGTAACACATTTTCAGGCTTAAGGTCCCGATAAATTATTCCTGTATCACACAAGCACATGAGAAAGAAGAACCACTACCCAAGAAAACTATAAAAAAATGAGTATATATCCTTTTTTTTTTAATTTGTAATAAGTAATGATTGACTAAACCACTTTGTTGACATTGTCCCCTGAGAGTTGTTAGTCACGTTTTGATACACAATGCATGAAGTCATTGAACAACTCACAGAGTCAATATCAACAATGTCTATTTGTCAAATGTGTTTCTAAAGCATTTTCCATTTGTAATTAGTGTATATTCATCTCTCTAAAATGCATTTCCATACGACCATTTCAAACTAATGGAAGCAACAGTTATATCAAAAATGCTTTAGACTTTACATCTATGGGAAGCAAAAAACACAGAAATGTTCTTTATTGGTACTTAGTGATTGACGCAGCTTAATTGATATTCGCTAGTGTAATTTGTTAAATTGTAATACACCAATATTAGACCATTACTTTTTTCATTCACTCATTGTTGGAAAAGCATACCCCTTTAAGATTCACAAAAAACATTTCCTAATCATGAACGAATTATCGATGTCTGCGATAACGTGGTCAGAATAACAGAAGAGAGGGAATTAAAAAAAAAGACCTATTTTCCAAAGAAAATGAAGTTTCAAATAACCGCCATCCACTTACCTCCCAAAAGTAGAAAAGGAAAGAAAGTTAATGAAGTGCGAATGAAAGACGTCTTAAATTGCATTTTAAAAACTGAAAACCTAGTTTTTTTTTAATAAAAGGACTATGAAAATTACATTACATTAAAATTCTAAGTTCCTGATAGAAATGTTTTTCTAGACATAAATAATGTCAATTCATCTGCTCTTTAGGCATTAATTGCAGTGCAATGAAAACATAATAATCTCTTTGGAGAAAACCTAAAGAGCTCAATTGTCTTGAAAAATCTAAGCTAACATCTAACTTCTGGTGTTCGGTGTGGTAAAATGAGGTAGCTGCAATTTTGATGTGGTAGAATCAGCTCAGAAAAGTAATGGCAGACTCTTGTTTACAGTAGCATATTAATTGCAGTGCAATGAAAACATAATAATCTCTTCAGATAAAACCTAAAGAGCTCAATTGTCTTGAAAAATCTAAGCTAACATCTAAATTGTGGTGTTCGGTGTGGTAAAATGAGGTAGCTGCAATTTTGATGTGGTGGAGTCAACTCAGAAAGGTAATGGCAGAGAGTCTTGTTTACAGTGTCATATAAATCTGAAACAGGTAAATTAAAGTCAGTAACTTTCTGTTATGTAATTAGGCAGTTCTTGATTAGTTGAAAGAGTTGGTGATCCAAGGGTAATAAACAGTCATTGGATATTATAATTCTGGAAAGTGTATATAAACATCAATAGATCTCCAGATTGAATGCTTTGTTCTTCTACTTGAGTTTTTTGTTTCTTGATTTTTTGTTCCCTTTTCTGATGATTGGTCTTGACGGCACTAGAGATACTTGTCAAGATAGTTTGGCATTGATGATGGTGGTGGCCACAAAAACAAGGTGATGTAGAGATGTTTTTTGGATTTCATATCATGGAAGTGTGAGGTTTATATTTGATGACGGTACGTTGAAAAAGTGGGAGAAAGAACAAGATAGGTTTACATTTTTTTTTTCATAGAAGAGCGAAAACCATCCAACCTGCTTCTTTTTTAATTCTTAGGATCTCTAAGACACAAAAGTCCATGATTTTACTCTTTATCCTTGATTTAGAGAGGTCTCACAAGAGGTTTTGGGTCCAGCTCCCCTCACAAGAGGTTTTGGTTAGTTCCCAAATGTGTGTCCTGCTATTAAGCACATCACTGGGGTTCCAGTACCATCCCATCACATGTCAGGTGGTCAAAGAAAAAAACAGAAAGAAAAGAAAGACATTAGGATTAAAGTAATGGTGGGTATGCATCTCAATATTTCAACACTTCCCATGAGATCTTTTATGTCATAGATTATTCTGTCTTTCAATCACTCAATTAGACAAGATGAAGTCGAAAAGGT
The DNA here is from genome assembly GCA_030144865.1 of Tinospora cordifolia. Taxonomy (NCBI): domain Eukaryota; kingdom Viridiplantae; phylum Streptophyta; class Magnoliopsida; order Ranunculales; family Menispermaceae; genus Tinospora; species Tinospora cordifolia. The sequence continues at coordinate 9,690 of JAJIYU010002264.1, read as the reverse complement.
CATGACAGTCATCTAGCTCTACTTTGGTTCAGTTCAGTGGACTGCTAATCCTGTAACTCGATGATTTCAACTTGGCCTCCCCTTAAGGGAAAATTTTTCTAGCTCTGCCTTAAAGATTTTTTAAATTAACATATTTTGGCACGTAATAAAATTGTATCAAAAAGCTGGAGCCATCAGCATGTTTTTGTTAATGTCTTTCAATTCTACTATTCTTTGCTTCTTTTTAACTCTATCCATATTTCATACAGAATTTATAACTTGCATCAGAGATACTATGATTAAGAATAACATAGTATAAATTTTAAAAAATACAGCAAATTGACTCAAGGTTGTTCTTATTATTTTTATTATTCATTATAAAAAATTTTACCAGTTCTCCAAAATTGATGTAAAATAGCAACATTGATCAGCAAAACCTTTTCCTAACTACATGGGACTGGCAAGTCAAATTTTCTTCCTCCCCTCTGCTCTAAATTCATGCAACATGAGAATCAAAACACAATGAACAACATCTATTGCATGCATTTGAAACTTGCAAGCTTCAAATGATGATGAAGCTTTTAATTCATTTATATTGTACTTCAAAGAGCTTTTATCAACCGAATGGACAATTGTATATCAGGTTCCGCGGGAGAATAGGAATATTTACACATGCAACACCATTTTTATTTAGATATCTTCACAAAACCCCACAACCATCAAATAGCAAAATCATAACTTATGAGAATGGCTATGCAAAGATAAAGATTCAAATTATTTTAACACTACACAACTATCAAAACAAAAGTACAAAACTGAAAGTAAAACCAAAAAAAAAAATCCTTATTTAGCTGATTAGTAATACCTAAGCAATGAAGATATTCCAACCCAACAACAACTTCAGCAGCATAAAACCTGGAAAAAATCAACATCAGTCACCAAAAAGAGTTGTGCATAAGTAAGGGTATAAGATGTATGATGTAAAGAGGCATCTTATGCCCTTCCTCGCCTAAAATAAAAAATAAAAGAAGGGAAGGAAAATTAAAATATAATAAAAACATGTGGACAACAGTTGTTAAATGGCAGTAAACCCAAAAGCTATAGTTGATAGGTGCATGGTTCACACCATATGGCAAACTCAGTAGCACTTTCCCCTCACAAGTGGCCCTATCATGCATTTCGAGTGATGATAGTTGAACAAAAGAATAGATGTATAATAAATATATAAATGGAGAATATGGAAATGTTAACAAAGAGACTTGAACACAAAACTGACATTTAAAAGAACCAACACAACAATATCACATTGAAAAACCTGTGGAAGGGCTGAGAGGAAGGAAAAGGGTCTCATGTTGCTGATTGGAATAAGGTTCAGTTACGGAAGGAGCTAGGAGGGCTTCGGATTGGGAATCTGGTGGATAAAAATAAGGCACTTGCTGGAAAATGGCTTTGGAGGTTCTCTAGAGAGCAAGATCAATTGTGGGCTCGGGTGATTACAAGTAGACATGGTAAAGACATAAATGGAAAGGATGCAGGGATCACGAGCAGTATAACCTTCCAAAGCCCTTAGAAGTTCATTCACTCTTTATATCATCATTACTTGCCTAGGACCCGGCTCAGGGTAGGCAAGGGAGATGCTGTCCGTTTTTGGGACGATGTGTGGAGGGCTTTTACAGTCCTCTTTCCTAGTCTGTATACTCTTTCTCAAGGTCTTCATTGGCTGATATCTTTCTTTAGCAGTCAAAGAGAAGCTTCAGGTGTCATTCAGTGGAATCTTCATCTGAGATCCTCTGGTCGGGGGAGAAGCGCAGAATTTCACGTGATATTGAGAGACTGCTTTTTGGATGATAGGGAGGATCAGATTGTTTGGATAGAGGACTCCTCGGCGGATTTCTCTTGCAAATCTTTCTTCATGGTCTTAACTAACTCTAGTAAGATTATACCTTCTTCTTTGTGCCTTGAGATATAGAAGGCCAAGTCCCTTCTAAAGTCCAGTTCTTCGCGTGAGTGGTGACTTTGGAGAGAATAAATACAGGGAAGATGATTCAGCGACGCTTTTGATTATCTCCTTCGTGGTGCCCATTGTGCAAACAAAATGGAGAATCATTACACCATTTGTTCCTAAGGTATCCGTTTACCAACTATGTTTGGTCTAAATGGAGGAGTGTCTTCAGCATTAGTCCAGAGGAGATCGAGCAAGATATTCCTTTTAGTGTCTGTCCCTTCCACGAAGAGTTTAGCCCTAAGAAGCGTGCTTATTGGGTGGTGATATGCTTAGCGGTTCTTTGGTGTTTATAGAAGGAGCGCAACGCTAGGATCTTTGTAAATAAGAGTTGTCCTCCATCTCAGATATGGGAGAAATCTATGTCGGTGGCCTCTTTTTGGATTAGCAATAGCTCCTTTTCTTTAAGATATTCCACTTCAGAGTGGATGGGGGGTGGGAAAACATATTGTAATTGGGGGTGGTTGTTGAGGGTGGCCGGCTTGTTGGATTGGTCTCCCTCTTCTTTGTAGTTCTTTTCTTGTCATCTTAATGAAGCTCATTGTTTCTTTAAAAAAAAAATAAATTAAATTAAAAAAAAAAAAAGAACAGAGAGCTAAAGCTATAAGGTGGAGGCCCAAATATGTGCGCCCAAGTTCTAAGGAAGCTTAAGGTGTAATTATGGTGATTCAACTTTATAAGATGAGCCTTAACACTAGAACTCAGGCATAAGCCTCACATTTTGTTAGAAGAAATTTTAAAATTACTAATATTTATGATAAATGAAGGTTGAAGAAACATCTAAAATAAGAAAAATAAAATAAAATAAATAAAAAATCATGGAAAAATGATAGAAGTGTTTTCTGTGATGACTCTAAAATTGTAGAACTCAAATATAAACTTAAACATGGTCCTTGAAACAAAAAGAAAGCAAGTTAGAGTATGAAAATCTAAGAAATGGAACGAATTATTCATTGAAGAATATACTAAATGGAAGTTGTTTCAAATAGAGATCGATGAAGAGATGGGGAACTGGCTACGACAAACTGTGGGAGAGGCAACCAAAGAGGCAAGAGATGGCAAGTTCAAGAGGATACGAATATGGAAGAACTCTGTTCTAATAGTTGAAACTTTCAAAAATAGCAGGGGAAGTTTTTTGAGATTGACAAAAATTGAGAATGGACACCAAAGGATGATCTTCATTCCAGAGGAAAGTCGTAACTAGAATTGGGAAGGAATGACTAATGACTTGAACGGCTGTCCCCTATCTATGGGAGGTTTGAAAAGAAACGAGCAAGCCTAAGGTTCATTTCGACGAGCAGGCCATGTCCATGAAGGTGGGATACCCATGCAACAAAGAAGAACTCAGAGATACAAATCCAAGGCTACTGAGGTTCACCCCAAAGAAACAAAAAATTAGGTGTGAACAAGCAAAATAATGGCTGGTGCTCATGAGATTCACAGATGAGGTCGGCTGGGAGAAGATTGAAGAGTAAATTTCTAAGCAGCTATAAACAAAGTGTAGGTTAGCACCAATTTGTGGGGATAAAATTTTATATAAATGTCCAATGGAGGAGGTGTGGAATTTATTGAAAAAAGGGAAGATTAAATCTGGCTTGAACTGTGAAATCCGAGATTGGGACAAGGGGCTCCAGTGGCACAATAGGGTCTTTTGCAGCTGAATGCATGGATAGGGATTGAGGGTGTCCAGATTGAAGCTTGGACAATGATAGTGTTTGAGGAAATTGCAGCAAAATGTGGGGGATTATTAGATATGGGTAGGCAATTAGTTGAGTGAGAAGCCTACGATAAGGCTTACATGAAAATCAAGAGGTGGAGCGGAAGTTTCTTGTCGGAAGTTATGGGGATACAACATGGAGGTGAGGTTTTCTCTATCAGACTACTCAGCATCCATCAGCAGGAAGAAGAAGTCGAAGGAAAATGGGTTGACACCTTGAAATATCAAGAACGACAGCAAAAGGAAGAAGAAGACTGCTTACCGGTAGTAGGAAATCGGTGGGATTGAAGCCGGGAAAGCTCGCTGACGAACGCGAAGCTCGTACCACTGGAGCAGGACGACTATTTATAAAAGTGTTAGAGACGAGGACAACAACAAGTTCTGTAGCGGAAAGAACGTACAGGAGTGTGACAAGGATGGACAACGACATAGACATGACGTAGTAGTCACAAAACAACAAGGGATGAGAGCTAGACATAGATGGCTGCAGAAATCGAGCAAAAATGTGTTGTAATGGAACTATGCAGAGAGCAAAGAAGAACAGCAGCGACAAACCAAAAAAGTCGAGAGACGAATAGAAGAAGGGGGCGTAGGTATATTGTGGACCAGAGAAGTCAAAATAATCATACATGGGTTGAAGGGTCAAGAATCTTATCTGGGGGCCTGAGACGATGATGCACAAAAAGAGAGATTTAAGAAGCAGGTGTTGGAGGCCCATTACCACGGAGAAGCCCAAGACTGCACCCATGATGAATAGGGTTGCGTCATTAACTACAGGGCTAGCCCGAGAACTAAGGGCGGGGCCCAAGTTGAGAGAGCCCAACACTCTAAATGGGTACAAGATCTACACAATAGATGAACTAAAGAAGCGGAAGGCCCAAGACAGAGAGCATAGTGCGTCAAATAGAGGCAAAAACAATGTAGGAGAATCGGAGAGAGCAGCGAGGCATACAAGGACTAGAAATTCAGATGAGAAGCAAAGGCGAACACATAAAAGATGGGCGTATGGACAAAGACCCAAACAACAGGTCTACTTTCAAAGGCAAACGCACGTTGACAGTACATAAATTTTTAGTGTAGGAGGATGATGATGGAGAGGCGGAGGAAGACAAAATTCTACAATCTTGTCAAATGGAATCGTCAAGTTATGACAGCAACACATCAGATGCCCAGGAGCAAACAACAAGTGAAGAGGAAGATAGCGGGAATGAGTTTCAAGGCATTTCGACGAATGAACAGATTCAAGGAAAAGAAGATGCTCTATCAGCAGAGATTAGAAGCTGCACTCTCCCACCTGTTTCCCCAAACATATCTTTGTCCGTTGTGCCAGATTCTACGCACATGACGAATAAAAGCAGCCGAGAGATGCCACATCTAGATGAAGATAGTGTCCTGAATCAAAACATGGGGAATTCAATATGCCAGCAGAGTCTCTAAGAAAGGAAGAGGTGAAGGCATTCTTGGAAAAGATCAACGTTATGTTTATACAACTAGAGAGCTAGAAAGAGAGCAGGCGAAGCAAGGGGGGGAGAAGGGGAAGAAGAGAGTTAGGTAAGAAACTCTTAGGGGAGGGGGGGAGGGGAAGAAGAGAGTTAGATAAGAAAATCTAGGGGGGGGCAGCAGCACGAGATAAGAAAAGAATATTAGGGGATGCGGGGCACGAGATAAGAAAAGAATGATTAAAAGGTTTATTAGTAAGAGTAAGCTAGATATAATTATCCTCCAAGAGGTGAAGAAGCTTCGGTTGGAAGAGAGCTAATAGGGGCTTCGTGGCATTCAAGGTTCAAAGATTGGGTGTATATTCCAGCATCCGATTCAGCAGGAGGATTATTAGTGGCATGGGAGATTACGAGTTGTACAATGTCTGAAGAAATTATAGAGGAATTTACTATATCGGTTAAACTGAAACAATTGGATGGGGAGGAGTAGTCGTTATCAAGGGTGTATGATCCATGTGGGAGACAAGGCCGTGATCGTCTATGGGATTTGTTAGGCGCTCTAAGCATTTTGTGTGGAGAAAAGTGGTGCGTAGGAGGTCACTTCAATGTGGTTCGAAGTGCATAAGAAAAAAGCGATGGGAGAATCACAAAAAGCATGAGGGACTTTGATAGCTTGATAGGTGAGCTATGCCTATATGACCCGCCTTTGTTAAATGGCAAGTTTACATGGTCGAGCCTTCGGAGCGACCCCATATTCTATAGATTGGATAGGTGTTTGTTTGGAGAGGGATGGGCCAATTTGTACCCATCTTGTAGACCAGAGGTAGGAGACAGGATTGTGTCATATCATTGGCCAATATCCTTATGCAAAAATAAACCACTATGGGGCACTAGCCCAAAAAGATTTGATGAGAGATTGGCCTATTGTCCAAAGTTTAAGGAGACGATAATTGGTTGGTGGAATTCTTATGAAGTGAGGGGATGAGAGGGGTTTAATTTTATGCAAAAATTAGAGGTAGTGAAAGAAGAATGCTATTAATGGGGAGTGACATTGATGGGAAGTGAGGAGATTAGGAGGAAATTGGAAAATAGTATCAGAGATCTAGATAGATTTGAGGGTGGTAAACAATGGAATGAGGAGAGATAAGACAAAAAAGGAGAATTATGGCAGTAGAGAAATGGAAAGAGGAGCATGGTTAAAGGCTCATACAATGGCTAAAGGAGGGTAATGCTAATTTAAATTTTTTTCATTAAATTCTAAGTGGAAGGAAAACTACAAGTATTATCTCCAAGCTAGAAGGGATAAATTGAGAAATGATAGAAGATAAGGATAAGATAGTAGATAACATTGTGTGGCATTTTTCAGAGGTTTTTGGAAAGAAACATCAACAACAGGTATGGGGAGTCGAAGGCTTCGAATGGGACCCAATTGACTCGGAGCAAAGGAGACTAGATGACAAATTTTCAGAGGAAGAGATTAGAATGGTAGTTTTTGAATGTGATTGTAACGAGGCTCCTGGTCGGATGGATTTTCCATGTGTTTCTACCAAATGAGTTGGGAGATTGTGAAAGAAGACTTAATGAAGGTTATGGAAGAGTTTCACGGGACAAGTATGGTAAACAGGTGTGCCAATGAGACATATATTTGCTTGATTTTGAAGAAGAATGTTGTGAAGAAGGTCAACGATTTTCAGCCTATTAGTCTTATCACAAGCTTATACAAAATCATTGCCAGGGTATTGGCAAATAGGATTAGTGGGTGATGGGTGGTACAATTTTAGAGAAGCAAATGGCTTTTGTAAAAGGAAGACAAATTACGAATGTGGTTTTAGTGGCAAACAAAATAGTGGAAGTTTATGAGGCAAGGAGAAAGGAAGGGGTGATGGCAAAAATTGATTTTGAAAAGGCTTATGATATTGTGATTGGAATTTCCTTGATTTTTCATAGAAAAGAAGGCATTTGGTCCAAAATGAAGGAGATGGATCCAAGGATGCTTGAGGTCTATTACGTACTTCGTATTATAAATGGAAGACCTCGAGACAAACTTGAAGCAATCAGGGGATTCAAACAAGGAGATCCTTTGGCTCCTTTCTTGTTCACATTGATGGTGGATGTACTTGGAAGATTAATGGACAAGGGAAGGGAGGCAGAATGGATTAGGGGATTTGCAGTGGGAAAGGAGAGGGTGAAAGTTTCTCACTTGTAGTTTGCTGACGACATTCTTCTCTTTTTGGACGGGGAGGAAGAAAATATCAAGAATGCATTCAAAATTGTACAAAGTTTTTGTTGGATTTCAGACATGAAAGTTATTATGTCTAAGACTTGCATAGTGGGGATATCTGCATCGGAAGATTGGGTTCAAACCATAGCTAATACGATTGGATGCAATTTAGGGACTTGGCCACTAAAGTATTTGGGGATGTGTGTAGGTGGAAAAGCAGGCTCTCAGGCCTTTTGGGAACTAGTAGCATCCAAAGTGGCCAAAAGGTTGGCAAGTTGGAAACGAGCATTTCTTTCGAAGGGGGCAAGACTTATATTAATAAAATCACTGCTAGATGCACTACCTACATACTACTTATCAATCTTTAAAATCCCAAAGAGGGAAGCAAGAAGGATTGAGGGATCAATGAGGAGCTTCTTGTAGGAAGGAATAAAAGACGGGCACGGGGTGCATCTAGTGGATTGGAACCAGGTTCAACGCAAGAAGGATCTAGGAGGATTAGGGATCTGCAATTTGATAGTAAAAAACATAGCATTGACAGGAAAATGGCTGTGGAAGTTTCCAAGGGAGCAAGATCGAATGTGGTGCAAAGTAATTTGAAGTAGGCATGGGTTGAACATAAACGGCAGAGATGCGGGGGTCAAGAGAAATGTTACTTTTAGAACCCATGGAAATTCATTTATTTGGTGTACCAACAATATGCCCCCCACACTAGACTGCAGTTAGGTAGAGGTGAAGCGATTCGATTTTCGGAGGATGTTTGGTGGAAAAATGAGGCCTTTCAATCCTTTTCCCTAGACTGTATAAGCATTCAGTGGGGCAGAATCATGCTATCTCCTACTTTATTGATCAAGTGGTAGGTATGGCGCCCATCAAGTGGGATTTTCGTTTGAGAGCAGCAGGTGGCCCGAGATGTGAAGAGGAAGATACTGCCCTTCGAACATTGATAAGAGACTACGTGTTGCAAGATAGACTTGATGGTATTGTATGGCTTAGAGAGTGATTGTGTGTTTTCCACAAAATCCTTTTTTTGTCATATGCAAGAAGATCCAACGCTTCAAACCTCTTCATTATTGAAGGAGACGTGGAAGGCTCCGATCCTATCCAAAGAGAAGTTCTCACTCAGTAGTGTTTAAAAGGAAGATTAGCACAGGCGATATGCTTCAAAAAACGGCTCCCACATCACTATCTTTCTCCTTCATGCTGTCATTTATGCAAACAAAGCGGTGAATCCGTAGATCATTTGTTTTCATCATGCCCATTCTCAAGTAAAGTTTTGGCAAAATGGAAGAGGCACTTCCCTATATTCCCAGAATCAGAACAACCATCTTAATTTAGCGTATGCCCCTACTGGGATGAGATCAGTAAGAAGTGGAGGGTTCACCGGTTGGTGGCAAGCTTAGCAGTGGTTTGGTGTCTATAGAAGGAGAGAAACGCCATGAATTTTTAGGATAGATTTCTTCCTCCAAGTACGATAAGGGAAGAATCTCAATCTTTGGCATCCTTTTAGATTAGCAAGAGCTCATTATCTTTGGGTTACCCATTGCCAGAATGGTTAAGAGGGTGGGAAAATGTCTTATACGCCCCATGGGGCAAGGTAGCAAGGAGCGATTAGAGCTATTTTTATATATACACTGTTCAATCTTTTGAACAGCGTATATATCAAATTATCACCAATAGTAGCAAAAACAACACACAAATAGTAAGAAAATAAAAATAAAAATATAGTTAGAAGCTAAAAACTAGATCTTTTAAACCTTAAAAACATTCTATCTTACATGACCAGCAAAGCATGGAAATAAAATGACTATAAAATAATTGAAATACTCAAATTTTACAATTTTTAATAAGTTAGTAAACATGAGAAAATCATGATCTGGAATATCTAAGGGAAGACAAGGACACTCTAATGTAAGTCAAGGAAAGCACTTGATTGGGATTTTCTAAAATGATAGAACATTTGTATGAGTTGATGGTACCTTGCTGACTCCTCCTTAAAGATCTTCATAGGCTGCTTGTCAAGTAATGCAAATAGCTCCCCACCAGGACAAAAGTCCGTTATTAAACAAACATGAGTCTCAGTCTGCCAAAGAAAATACATAAATTTTAACTCAACTCAAAGGGAAAAATCTATTATATGGAACTATTAACACCTCGCTATGCTACCCAAACTCTTTGTTTTAACCTGATGTATCCATGTCTAACACTTCATAATGTGTGAGGTGAATATGGCATAAAGTCTCAAATGAAAAGAAGAGAAAGAATGAAAAAAGATAATGACTAATTAAGGAAATTCACATACATGGGAGAATAGAACAAACAATAAATGAGT
>JAJIYU010002263.1:0-31407 GCA_030144865.1 Tinospora cordifolia | reverse complement strand
TGAACCTTCTGTAGTACCCAGCTAGACCTAAGAAGTTCTTGATCTCTGTAACTGTCTTAGGTTGCTTCCAATTCATAACTGCTTCCACCTTCTCTGGATCTACAGAGATGCATTCTGCCGACACTACGTGGCCAAGGAACTTGACCGTCTTCATCCAAAACTCGCACTTGCTGAACTTGGCATATAATTGATGCCTTCTGAGAGTCTTCAACACTATCTGCAAGTGTTCTAAATGTTCAGCTTCTGACTTGGAGTAGATCAAAATGTCATCCACAAATACCACCACAAACTAGTCAAGGTACTGTCTGAACAGTCGATTCATCAGGTCCATGAAAGCTGCCTGGGCATTGGTCAAACCAAAGGGCATCACGGTGAACTTGAAGTGTCCATACCTTGTTCTAAAGGCCGTCTTATGAATATCAGCCTCTCGGATCCTCAATTGATGATATCCCGACCTAAGATCAATTTTAGAGAAATGTGTGGCTCCTCGTAATTGATCAAATAGGTCGTCAATCCTTAGTAAAGGATATTTATTCTTTACTGTAACTTGGTTCAACTTTCGGTAGTCGACACACAGTTTCAAGGAACCATATGCGTGTCTCGAGGAAAATCCTAGGAACCAAATCAAATCAAAATTTTAAAATATGAAAATTATCGAAAAATAACAAAAAGTATGAAAAAAATCTGTAAATTCTGAAAAATGGGTTTCTCATTCCGAAAAATAATTCTAAAATCCAAAAAATACTCATTTTGCTCCAAAAATTAAAAAATACGAAATTAGGGAGAATTAGGGTGTTTTATTCAAAGAACACAAAACTTTCTAATTTTCTCCCTTTGAAAACTTATATAAACCCCCCTAGGCTCTCAATTTCATTCATTCCAAAAATAAGAGTTGAATTCTCCTCTTGTTTTCTTTAAGCCTTCTTCTTGGCATGTCTTCCCTTCTTCCCTTCTTGTATGTGAGAAGCTCTCGAATTGGAGAATTAAATTGGGCTATCTTCATTGGCATTAGTATGTGAGGGGAATTGCTGCTGAAATTCTAGAAGAAAGCGTCACAAGGTGGAAGTGATTTCTAGAACACCCTTCTATTCTTATTTGAATTCATGGCATGCTCATTGTTTGTGTGTTTTTCACTAAATTCAAAGATTTTCAACTTTAGTTCTAGAATTTTACATGTTTATTTCAGTATTTCAATTTTGATTCATGTTTGAGCAATCATATCATCCATGTCATGTTAGTATCATGCTTAGGCCTTTAAATTAAGGTATGATGCATGTTTTATGAGTGTATCATGAATTGACTATGCATATTCTAAATTTTAGTTTGATTTCATATTCTGAAGTTTATTTTATGAGATCATGATATGAGAATTAATCTAAGACGATGAAGATAATAACCACGTACCATCATAGTGGTCATGGCGACACTATAAATGTTCTTTTCATATGAGTTAGGTCATATGGCTTTCAGACCTAAGTACTTGAGGGTCGTGTACCACTGGTGGGTCACCATGTGTAACGAGTTAATGCCGACATGTGCCACTAATGTGTTGATGCCGAGTGGGCCCTATTTACTTAGTTAAGAGCATCGAGGGATTAAAAGCCATTTTGGTCTTAGACTCGACTTAAACAAATTGTTGTTTGAAATGCCTAACGATTGCAAGTGTTTGAATTATGATTGTGTTATGAGTTTGAATATGAAAGATGATTGTTTGAAAAGTATCCACCGGGCTATGTGCTCGCTCCTTCCTTTCTTATTTTTTAGGAACATGAAATCCATGGAGCACTTGAATATAGATAGTTTCTTAGAAAGTTTCTATAGTATTATATTTTTAGAATTTTTAGGGCATGTTGCCCAAAGTTTTTATGTTTTTCTACTGAAAAGTATTTTAAAGTCTTCTGTTGTAATTATTAGTTCTGTTTTTGAAGAGTTTAGTACTCTCAATTTCTATTATGAATAAAATAATTTGAATTTTTTTCTCTTTTAATTTGCCTTGATTTTATTGAAAATTTTGTATTCTTGAATTTTATACAAAGGCTCGAGATATTGAAAAGAAAAGAACAAGAGTGTGTCACTTGTAATGTAGCACCGGCACGACTGGTAGTTTTGTTAAGTCCACTGTCAAGAGAACGGTGGTCATGTACATTGCTTAAAAGATACAGGGGTTGGGGTGTTACAAGGGTGGTATCAGAGCCTAGGCATTAGTTGTTGGGCCAAGAATAGAAAGTTTCCTCTTATACCAAAGTTGGTATCAGAATCTAGGCATTAGTTGCTGGGCCAAGAATAGAAAGTCTCCTCTGATACCAAGTATGGTTTTAGAACCCAGTTAGTAGAAACACTAGACTAGAATGAGAAACTCAAACTTAGGGTTTCACCTTGAATTGAATTGAATTGAATTTAGAATGCCCTACTTTTTATTTTTGAAATTGATGAATGTTTTAGAAAGTGTTTTCAAAAAGGAAATATATGTTTTGAAAATGTTTTTGTTTACAAAGACTACAAGTTGAGCTGATAGTGGGTAAGCCTTGTCCCGAGTAAAGTTAAACATTGAAAGGGAGGTGGGCTATCCTGCCCTAGAAAGTGCGGTTGCTAAGCAGACTTCGATCTCGCCGCCCGATCTAGAGGTTGTCCCATCAGCTTCTATGAGTAGTCAAAGTTGAAGAACACTCTTATTTTCGATAAAAGAAAATTAGAAGGTGGAAAATTAGGGCAAGGAATTGATTAGAAGTCGAAAAAGATGCCAAACGTGGTATCTTAGCCAGACAGAGGTTGTAAGTCAACCAAAACCGAACCCTATGTCTAGATAAAAGACCTTAGGTAGAAACGAGTGTAGTCATGTGTGGCACAGTGGATCAAAAGCATAAAACTCCAGGACATAGGTTAGAGACTGAAACTTGTGTGAAAAAACAAAAAATTGTTTGATCAGGACACAAGACCGGGAAGCTTCTATAATTTTTGGTTTCTATGTAGTACGGGATGCATAGGAATTCGGGGTTATGGAGGAAGCCTGGACTCGGAGAATGGTGGACCATGTGTGGTGAATGATCGGTAACTCTAGCAAAACAGGTTTCTCTATGCTCGCTTGTATGGGACCATTGAGTATAGTGGGCTCAGGAACCTTAGTTATCAAGCAATTTGCGAAATTGTTTGGGTGCGACTCTGTTCTGAATGAAAGCCTAAGTGGAAGGGATAGAGTGGTATGGGACACTTGAACCTGAAAGCTTAGGTGGAAGCTTGGAACCTTGCTGTGCTAGCTTGATTGTATGATTATATGATATGCATGCTTTACTGTTTATTTGCTTTGAGACCAAATCATGTACCCATGCATGAAAAGAACCTAGAAGAAAAAATTTTAGGCCACTGAACAGATCAAGAACCTAGAAACTGAACATAGAGTCATGGTACACGAATGTTTGCTGAAACAAAAATTGACATTAAAAAGATGAGCCAAAAAGAGTTCAAAGAGGTCTTCCATGAAAAGTCTTTCCAGAGATGACACTGTGGAAGCTACAAGAGGACTTTGTTAGGTTGAATTGGAAGGACTTGCCTGTAGTTGAGTATGAGAGAAAGTTTACTGAATTGGATAAGTTCTCTTGGGAGTTGATTTAAGAAGAAAAAATGAAAACTAATTGGTTTGTTCGGAGTCTCAAGATTGATATTCAAAAAGTGATATAGAAATCCTAGAGCATGAACTCAACTTGGAACAAAGGTTGAAAGGAAAGAATAAGCGAAACGAAAACGAAAAAGACCAATAAGGGACCCAGAAGAAAAGCAAAAGTGGTAAGGCTCCACAGAAATAAAGGCAGAACAAAGACAAGTCCAAAGAAGAAGCTAAGAGGCTGGGATTATGTTTCGTATGCAAGCAGAAGGGTCATTTGGCAAAAAATTGCCCAAGTGCATCAGTTCAGGCTTCCCAGCAGCAACAACAGAATACTCAAGGGGGAAGTCAAAATGGGCATCCTCAAGCCAAACAGAATCAGAATGCCAATCAAGGGCAAAATCAGGGTCGTGGTCAGAACCAGGCTAGAATGTTCGCAGTTGAAACCAAGGAAAACCAAGCCCCTGCAGTATATGGTATGCTCCTATTGTTTAATGTTGTTGTGAGACTATTGTTTGACTCAAGTGCCTCAAAATTTTTTATCTCTAAAAAACTAGCGAATAGGTTACAACTTGTGATAAAAACAATGCCTGTGACTTTGAATGTGTCCACACCAATAGGGACCATTGTGACTTCAAAAAAGATGTGTAGTTGTGACCTTAGGTTTAGAAATAAACTTTTAACAGTCGACCTTAGGGATAAACTTTTAACAGCCAACCTATATACCCTACCTTTCTATGGCTATGATGTAATTTTGGGGATGGATTGGTTAGACCAGTACCAGGCCCAGATAGATTGTCCTAAGAGACGGGTAACCATAACATTACCTTCTAGGGAGATCTTTAAAATCAATGGGGATATGCAGAGACTACCAAGGAGTCCAGCCTTAGCCTTGCTGAATTGTTTGAAGCAAACGGATGAGTTCGAAGAACTCTCTGAAGAAGGACCTACTAACTTGAAGAATATTCACAACCTAGTTGTAGTTAGTGAGTACAAGGATGTGTTCCCAAATGACTTACATGAACTCCCACCAGCAAGAGAGTTAGAGTTCAAGATTGAACTTCACCCTAGAGCCAACCTTATAACCATACCTCCTTATAGAATGGCGCCAGCAGAACTAATTGAGCTGAAAACTCAACTGGACGAGCTCAGGGAAAAATGTTTTCATCAAGCCGAGTGAATCACCCTAGGGCGCCCCAGTACTATTCATGAAAAAGAAGGATGGTTCCTTGCGACTGTGTGTTGACTATCGGAAGTTGAATCGAGATATAGTAAAGAATAAATATCTTTTACCAAGGATTGACGACCTATTTGATCAATTACGATGAACCACTCATTTCTCTAAAATAATCTTAGGTCACGATACCATCAGCTGAGGATTCGAAAGTCTGACATCCACAAGACAGCCTTTAGAACAAGATATGGACACTTCGAGTTCACCATGATGCCCTTTGATTTGACCAATGCCCCGGCAGCCTTCATGGGTTTGATGAACCGAGTGTTCAAACAGTACCTTAACCAATTTGTAGTGGTATTCGTGGATGATACCCTAATCTACTCTAAGTCAAAAGCTGAGCACCTAGAACACTTGAGGATCGTGCTAGAAACTCTCAGAGGAAACCAGCTATATGCTAAATTCAGTAAGTGCGAGTTTTGGATGGAAACTCTTAAGTTCCTAGGCCACGTTGTATCAGCAAAAGGCATTTCTGTAGATCTGAAGAAAATGGAAGTTGTTATGAACTTGAAGAAAACCCAGACAGTAACAAAAGTCAGAAGTTTCTTGGGCTTGGCAGGCTACTATAGAAGGTTCATTAAGGATTTTTCCAATTTGGTAGAACCTATGACTAAGTTGACCAGAAAAGGAGTTAAGTTCCAATGGGATGAGAAATGTGAACAGTCATTCCAAGAACCGAAAACAAGATTGACTATGGCTCCTGTTCTAGTCATCCCAACCCTTGATGTTACTTACACACTGTATACTGATGCCTTACTGAGTGGATTGGGCGCAATCCTAATGCAAGAAAAGCAAGCCATCTCTTTTGCCTCAAGACAACTGAAAGTCCATGAGAAAAATTACCCTACTCACGACCTTGAGCTAGCGGCCATTGTGTTTGCCCTGAAGATTTGGACACACTACCTTTATGGTGATAAATTTGAACTGTTTTCAGATCACAAGAGCTTGAAGTACATCTACACCCAGAAGGAATTGAACCTCAGGCAACAGAGATGGATGGAATTCTTGAAAGACTATGATTTTTAACTACACTACCATCTGGGAAAGGCCAATGTGGTGGTTGATGCTTTGAGTAGGAAGTTCAACAAACAGGACGAAGAAAAAGGTCAGATGTACCAGTTGATTGAAGATTTTAGGTTGGGTGTAAACCTTAACGAGAAAGAAGCCCATCTTTACAATATGTCTTGCCAACTGGACCTATTACATCAGATCAGGGATGAATAGAAGCAAGACAAGTGGCTTGCTCAACTAATTGAAGAAGTCACGCAAAGAAAGCATACTGACTTCAGGATGGATGCTGAAAATATCCTAAGGCTCAAGGAAAGGATATGTGTACCTCGGCAGGTACAGAGCAAGCAGGTCATACTTGATGAAGCTCATTAGACTAAGTATACCATGCACCCTGGTGGGGATGAGATGTACCAAAACCTCAGGAAAACTTACTGGTGGAGAGGAATGAAAAGGGACATAGCCAAATATGTCTCTAAGTGCTTAACTTGCCAACAAGTGAAAGCAGAACACCAGAAACCCTCTAGAATGTTACAACCACTCCCAATCCCTGAATGGAAGTGGGATAACACTGACATGGACTTCATCAGTGGTTTACCCAAGAACCAAAAAGGAGAAGACACTGTTTAGGCACCAAAGTGGCTCACTTCTTGCCAATCAGATCCACAGACTAAGTCAGCAATCTAGGAGAAATCTATGTGAAAGAAATCATCAGACATCATGATGTACCCAAGACTATCGTGTCTGACAGAGACTCTCGCTTCACTTCACAGTTCTGGTAGAGTCTACAAAAGAAGATGGGTACTAAGCTCACCATGAGTACAGCCTTTCACCCTTAGATGGATGTTCAGCCTGAAAAAGTTATCTAGATTTTGGAAGATATGTTGAGGGCTTGCGTTCTAGACTTCAATGGAAATTGGAGCAAGAACTTACACTTGGCGGAGTTTGCCTATAACAACAATTATCAGGCAAGCATAAAAATGACTCCATTCGAAGCTCTCTATGGAAGACCCTGCAGATCACCTACCTGTTGGGCTGAACTTGAAGATCAAGTATTAACTGGGCTAGACATGGTGGAAGAAACGAGCAACCAAGTCAAGTTAATACAAAAGAGACTGACTACTACGTAGAGCCGTCAAAAGAGCTATGCAGATAAAAGAAGAAAACCATTAGAGTTCCAAGTTGGGGATAAAGTATTTCTGAGGATCAGTTCTCAAAAGGGTATCAAATGATTTGGATTCAAAGGGAAGTTATCTCCAAGGTTTGTCGGACCCTTTAAAATAATTAGAAGAATCAGGGAATGTGCTTATGAGTTGGACCTACCAAACCGGATGACTTCAGCACATAACGTATTCCATGTATCCATGTTGAGGAAATACAAACCTGACCCCTCTTACATCATTCACTGGGAGGAAGTGAATATTCAAGATGATGCTACCTACGAGGAAACAACAGTCAGAATCCTTGACCACAAGGTACAGAATCTAAGAACAAAGGATATCCCATTAGTGAAGGTGTTCACTCCTTCCTTTCTTATTTTTCAGGAACATGAAATCCATGGAGCAGTTGAATATAGATAGTTTCTTAAAAAGTTTCTACAATATTATATTTTTAGAATTTTAGGGCATGTTGCCCAAAGTTTTTATGTTTTTCTACTGAAAAGGGTTTTGAAGTCTTCTGCTGTAATTATTAGTTCTTTTTTGAAGAGTTTAGTACTCTCAATTTCTATTATGAATAAAATAGTTTGAATTTCTTTATCTCTTTTAATTTGCCTTGATTTTATTGAAAATTTTGTATTCTTGAATTTTATACAAAGGCTCGAGATATTGAAAAGAAAATAACAAGTGTGTGTCACTTGTAATGTAGCACCGGCCTGACCCGCATTTTGTTAAGTCTACTGTCAAGAAAACGGTGGCCATGTACACTGCTTAAAAGATATGAGGGTTGGAGTGTTACATCCCCGAAGCTAGGGTTATGGTCACCTGTCTTCGAGGATAATCTATCTGGGCTTGGTACTAGTCTAGCCAATCCATTCCCAAGATTACATCATAGCCATAAAAAGGTAAGGTACATAGGTCAACTGTTAAGAGTTTATCCCCAACCTTAGGTCACAACTACACATTCTTTTTGAAGTCACAGTGGTCCCTATTAGTGTGGACACATTCAAAGTTACAAGTAATGTTTTCGTCACAAGTTGTAACCTATCAGCTAGTTCTTCATAAATAAAAGATTTAAAGGCACCTTAGTTAAACAACAATTTCACGGCAACATTAAACAACAAAAATATACCTTCCACTGCATGGACCTAGGCTTCCTAAGCCTCAACAACAAACATTCTGGCCTAGTTCTGCCCACGGCCCTAGTTATGCCCCTGAATTGCATTCGACTGTTGTTACCTCCCCTGAGGATGATCGTTCTAACCTCCTTGTTGTGGTTGTTGCTGAGGAGCTCGAGCCTGTGCATTAGGACAATCTCTAGCCAAATGACCCTTCTGGTTGCACACAAAACAATGCATTTTCTTCCTTGCTTGTTCCCTTGACTCGTTCTTAGCCTACCCCTGTTTTTGTGTATGTGGTGTTTTTCCACCATTCTTTCTTTTCTTTTGAGCCCCTTGATCATTTTCACAGCCGAGCCTCTTATTTTTCCCCTCAACCTTTGTTTTAGGTTAAGTTCTTATTCTAGTGTTAGGACATTTTCCACGATGTCTTTGTAAGTTTTTAGGCCCAGAGTTTTCACTATCTTCTGAATCTCCATCTTGAGACCCTGTGCAAATCTATTGGCCTTTCTTTTCTCTTCCCTAATCAAATCTGGGGAGAATTTGTCCAGTTCGGTGAACTTCCTTTCATACTCAGCTATGGTCATGTCCCTTTGATACAGTCGTACAAAGTCTTCTTGTAGCTTGTTCAAGGTTGCCTCTAGAAAGAATTTTTCATTGAAGATTTCTGAGAAGATTTCCCAGCTCACGGCATCAACATCTGTATTAGGGTCCATCCTCATTATACACCACCAAATTCTGGCTGATCCTTTGAAGTGGTGCGTGGCCAATACCACCCGCCTTGAACCAGTTACCTTAAGTACATGAAGAATTTCCTCCATCTTTTGATACTAGTGGTCTGCTGAGATGCAATCTAAAGTCTCATCAAATGGAGGAGGATGGAGCTTCTATAGTTCTATCAGCATCTTCCTCTGTTTCTCATCCTCTAAACTCTCCTAAGCCCTCTGATGTTTGGGATCTTGGGCCACAGGTGCTAGCTGTTGAACCTGGATAGGTTCAGGTACTTGAGGTTGTGGAGCCACTTAAGGGATTATCTGTGGAAGCGCCCTCAACAGTTGATCCAGCACCCTCTGCAACATCTCATTCATCATAGCCTCCATTCGTGCCTCCATTCCAATAGACAGTTCTTATTCCCATTGCTCAGTCTCATCAGAGGTGGTGGATCGGGTTGGGTACTTCCTTCCTCCAGCCATTTTCTACAATTTGAATAGGTTTTCAATATTTGTCTCATCAAACGTTCGTACTATCATGACTCTAGATTCTCGATCCGTTCAATGGCCTAAAAGTTTTTCTTCTAGGTTCTTTTCGTGTATGGGTACAGGATTTGGTCTCAAAATAAATAAAGAGTAAAGCATGCATATCACACAATCATACAGTCAAGCTAGCACAACAAGGTTCCAAGCTTCCACTTAAGCTTTCAGGTCCAAGTGTCTCATACCACTCTACCCCTTCCACTTAGGCTTTCACCAAAAGAGAGCTGCACCCAAACAATTTTACAAATTGCTCAATAACTAAGGTTTCCCGACCTACTATACTCCACCATCCTATACTAGTGAGCATAGAGAAACCCGTTCTACCAGAGTTACCAATCATTCACCACACATGGTCCATCATTCTCCGAATCCAGGTTTCCTCCATAACCCCGAATTCCTATGCATCTCATACTACATAGAAACCGAAAGATATAAAAGTTTTCCGGTCTTGTGTCTTGATCAAACGATTTTTTGTTTTCACACCAGTTTCAATCTCTAGCTTATGTCCTAAAGATTTATGTTTTTGATCCACTATGCTACCCAGGGCTACACCACGCTTCTACCTAGGGTCTTTTCTCTAGACCTAGGGTTTAATCTGGTTGACTTACAACCTCTGTCTAATCAAGATACCACATTTGGCATCTTTTTCTACTTTTAATCAGTTTCTTGTCCTAATTTTCCACCTTCTAATTTTCTTTACATAAAAAGTAAGGGTATTCTTCAACTCAGACCACTTGTATAAGCTGGTAGGACAACCTCCAAATCGGGCAGCCAGACCGAAATTTGCTTAGCAACCGCGCTTTTTATGGCAGGATAACCCACCTCTCTATCAATATTTAGCTTTACTCGGGATAAGGCTTACCCACTATCAGCTCAACTTGTAGTCTTTGTATCCAAACAAAACATTTCGAAAACACATATTTCCCTTTTGAAAACATTTTCTAAAATATTTTTCAATTTCAAAAATAGAAGATAGGGCATTAAAGATTCAATTAAATTCCAAGTGAAACCCTAATTTGAGTTTTTAATTCTAGTCAAACAGGCACTAATTGACTTTCTAATTTCTAGTCAAATAGCCACTAATTGACTTTCTAATTCTAGCCCAAGGCACCTAAAGCCTAGGTTTTAATACCAACTTTGTAACATTCCAACCCCCTAGAAACAGGTTTAACCTCAACCACAAGGCAGGTTGGGTCCAACGTTACATTTACAAGTATACAACTTGCATCTCAATTCCTTTATTCTAACACTTATTGAAATACTCATAAATACACTTTCGTTGAGTTTAATTTTCAACAAGATCATACAAGTGAATAAAGGAAAACTTCAAACTTTTTATATTTATTCAAAATAAAAAAATACATTATTGAATTCATATAATCAAAAGAAAGAGTACATAACTCTAAAATTTAAAACAAAAATTCAGTGAAAGTCTTTATTGAAAATTTGGGCAATATGCCCTTACATAGAAACTTTTTAAAAATAAACTTTCTAATTCCTTAGCGAGCTTGATCATGTATTTCAAATTCCTAAAAAATAAAAGGAAGGGGTGAGCACATAGCCTAGTGGATCATTTATTAAACAACTAAGTTACTATTTCAAATCAATAGCATGTCCAAATTCAAACACTTTCATGCACTAAGTGATTCAAACAACTTTTTGGTTGTAGTTGATGTTAAGACTGAAAGGGGTTCTACTCCCTTGATGTTCTTTGGCACTTTCTATTGAATGCCACATACCAAGTATCCCTTAGTTGTGTCCTACAACCACACACTCTAAGCATGTGTTAAGAACACCCATAACCCATACGGGTCACCATGACAGTACGTGGTTCTTATCTTTAATTTCTTATATTTAAGAATCACATAATCATAAAAGAAATCTAAAATATAAATATCAAAATTTTAGACAACCAAGAAAGCATGAAAACATTACATAGCATGCTTGAAACATTGAATTAAATCCTAAACATTGATTTCAAGCATAGCATGCTCTCATGAGTGATAAAACATAAAAACATGCTGAACAAAAATTAAAATATGATTAAACATGTTGAAACTAAAATAAAACATGTTGAAAACTAGTAGCCCAATGTTAGGACAAAAAATTAATTTTTGGAATATAATTAGTGGAAGTGAGTTCTAAAGACTCGTTATATGTTAGCATTTATTTTGGCTTTGAATAAAGTTTTGTACCTCTGATTTTCAATTAATGAAAATGAATTACGTAAGAACTCTTGTTGCCCCACGTAAATATTCGAACGAGAAAGAAAGTGTTAATCACTCAAAGTAACAATCCCAAAGCCTGTCGTGTGGTCAAGTCCACTAAGTCGGAGGTGGGAAGTGTTCAACCTCAAACGATTATACCAAATAGTTAAAGACTTTAGGATGGGTGTGACTCTAAATGAAAGACAAGCCTATCTTCATAGCAAGTCTTGCCATCAGACCTATTGCATCAGATAAAGGATGAACAAAAGGCAAGACGAATGGCTTAAAAGCCTGATGAAGGAAAGTGAATGGGATAAGCATACTGACCATATGTTAGATGTTAAGATTACCCTAAGACTTAAGAAGAAAACATCATATGGTAATTCTGGATCGTCTCACTAAAGTGGCTTAGTTCCTGCCAATTAGATCCACAGATCAAGTTAGTAAGTCTGAGAGAGTCACCCGGACATTAAAGGATATGTTGAGGTCTTATGCCTTAGACCTTAGAAGAAAACTAGAGAAAGTATGAACCCAATGTTCAAGATGATGCTACTTACGAGGAAGCAGTAATCAGAATCCTTAACCACGAACCACAGAGTCAGAGAACGAAAGATATTTCGTTGGTGAAAGTGTTGTAAAAGCATCATGGGGTGGAAGAAGCTACCTTGGAACTCGAAAGCGAAATGAAGACCAAGTATCCACACCTATTCACTAGAAATCCTTAGTTAAGTACAAATTTCAAGGATGAGATTTTTCTAAGGAAGGTAGGTTATAATACTCTGAAAACTCTATATTTAATTAAATGAAATTCAAGATCAATTTAGTAAAATTGGGTGCAAAATGAAATCGGCCTCATTTCAGGGCTAAATTTGGCAAGTTTCTAAAAATCTCATTTGATGACCCTTAGGAACCCAAAACAACCTGAAACGAAGTAAAGTCACATGAATTAACAAAATAAACAACATATCCAACAATCAGGACAATTGGTCAAGATTTGGATTTTTATTTCATAGTGCCTTCAATGAGTTCTAAATAAGGAAAGTAAATAAAAACCAATTTGGTCAAACCATATATTAAAATTCTTAATTTTTGTTATGTGATTTCAATACTCTAGGTTATAAATCATAATTCCTTGTAAATAGGGAGATATTGATTTTTATTTGATTTTCGTGAACCCACGAAGTCATGGCCACCCTAAACATGTGCAAGTCACATGGGTGGAACACTATGATAATGTGTACCCTCACCCTACCCAAAGCTCCATGGGATGTTTCCATTATTTGAATCCTTGTAAAATGATCTCATGTTTCATGCAAATGATTTAGTACACCCACATTAGTAGACATTTTATATGGTCTAGAAACCATGAGACATGATTCCATATACACCCTTACTTGATTGTGTACACCTACACCCATAAAGCTAAATCGGCCCAACCATGTACATGTATGTGTGCACACATGTGAGCAACCCTATTTAAATAGTGTAATACCCTTAAAACTCTGTACTTGATGAAATGAGATCCAATGTTTATTCAGTGAAATTTGGGTGCAAAATGAAATCAGGCTCATTTTAGGGCTCAATTTGGCAAGTTTTCAAAAGTCTCATCTGGTGATCCTTAGGGACCCAAAACAATCTGAAATGAAATTAGGAGACATAAACTAACTAATTGAACAACATATCCAAAATTTAGAACAATTGGTCAATATTAGGATTTTCATTTGCCAAACGTCCTTCAGGGGGTCTAAATTAGAAAGAATTGGCATTTAGGGTACTTCGGAGAATCAAAATGACCCGAAACGAAATGGAATGACATGAACTAACAAAATGAATGACGTATCCAAAAATTAGGACAATTGGCTAAGATTTGGATTTTCATTTACCTAATGACCTCAGTGAGTCTTAAATAAGGAAAGTTTTTGAGAGAAAATCACCTTGGGGCCAAACATACCTTAAATCATAATTCCTTGTAAATAAGGAGATATTAATTTTTATTTGATTTTTGTGAACCCATAAAATCATGGCAACCCTAAGCATGTGCAAGTCACATGGGTGGAACACCATGATCATGTGTACCCTCACCCTACCCTAAGCTGTAGAATGATCCCATGTGCCATGAAATTGATTAGGTATGCCACCCCTATGAGAAGTCTCACTTAGTACTAAGAAAACATGAATGGATGATTCCATGTGTACCATGATGTGATCATATACACCATGCTCTACACACCAAAAACATCCTAAATAATCCAAATTAGAAGTTTCTATATCAAGAATAAAAGTTGTTGAAAAATGTTTCTAAACACCCAAGGAACAAGATTAGAAGTTTCTAATCCAAGAATACAAGTTGCTGAAAAACACCTTAGAAACAAGATTAGAAGTTTCTAATTCAAAATAGATGATTATCAAATCTTGTTGATTTGGTGTGCATACGAAAAGGAATCAATTACCAAAACATATTGGAAAGTTGCCTTGCTCACAATATCACACATAGATTAACTTCCAATGAAGAATAGTAAATATTCTAAATCCTTTTTGTGTTCACACATAAATAGGAAATCAAATAAAGCTTATATCTTATGTTCACACTAGGAATGGGAAACCAAATTAGTCCACATTCAAAATCATGTGCACACTTAATCTATGCATTCTAAAATCTCCCTATAGAGGAATGGAAAGGTTTCCTAGTGTGAGCATGCCCAAACCATTGCCTTGTGCCCATAAACATCAATATAAACCCTCTCTTGCTCACTTTCATCCCATCCAAAAGCAAAGAGTTGACACTTCCCTTTTTGTTTGTTATTGCTCTCTTCTTGGCACCTCTTCTCACTTCTCTTTTCTCTCTTGTATAAGAAGTTCTAATTTCAGTCTTATTGTGAGTTTTTTTTAGTGATTTTGTTGGCGTTTGGAAGTGTTTGAACATTGGGAACCCTTGCTGAAAGTTTTAGGAGAAAACAACATAAAGTGGATCGAATTTTTAGAACTCCTTCTTTATTACTTTAAGTCTTTAGTATATTCATGCATATTTTTTTTTAGTTTTCAGCATGTTTATATTTCAATTTGAAGCATGTTTGATCAATTTTTATTTTCAATTTAGCATGTTTTCATGTTTTAATTCATATATGATAGCATAACATGCTTAGATTTATTTTTCAGTTTTCAAGCATGTCATGTGTGTTTTCCATGTTTTCTTGATTATTTAAATTCTGATATCAACTCTTATGATTTAGTATCATGGTTATTTGAATTTAAATATGAGAAAGTGAAGATAAGAACTACGTACCATCATAAAAGTTTAAGTGATGCTATGGATGTTCTTTGCATATACGTAGTGTATGTGAATATCATCACTAAGCATGGATGTGTTTAAAAATACTTGGAATGTGGACATGTGATCCTTATTTCCAATGGAATGTGACGAGATGAATTGTCTTATCATCCCAGAATAAGAGTATTTTAATGAAGAACATTAAGGGATTAAAAACCTCTTTTGGTCAAATATACAACACCAACAAGATATTGCTTGAAACACTTAATACTTGTAAGTGATTAAAATTAGATGCACTTTTTATTTGAATCAGTAACTTAGTTGTTTAATGAATGATCCACTGGGATATGTACTCACCCATTCCTTCTATTTTTCTGAAAATTGAATTACATGAAGACTATACATTTTTGAAAGTCTAATTTTAAAAAGTTCATATTGTGAGGGCATATGTCCCAAATTTTGAATAAAGACTTCCACTAAATTTTACTTTTAAATTTTAGCGTTATGTGTTCTTTCTTTTGATGATATGAATTCAATAATATATTTCTTTATTTTGAATAGATAAAGAGTTTGAAGTTTTCCTTTATTCACTTATATTATCTTGTTGAATATTAAACTCAAGGGAAGTATTCTTATGAGTATTTCAATAAGTGTTAGAATAAAGGAATTGAAATATAAGTTGTGTACTTATAAATGTAACATAGGACCCAACCCGCCCTGCGGTTGAGCTTAAACCTGTCTCTTGGGGGTTGGGGTGTTACAAATAGTTTCTTAGAACCAAGATGAGCATCTTTGACTATTATATGGTGTCCCCTCAAATGTAATAGTGTACACTCATGCTTGATGTCCAAAAAATAAGAGAATGGGAAAGCATTCCTTATGTGTTTGTGTAATGAGCAAGCAAGGAAACCAAAAAGGAAAATTACCATGAGCACATATGGGAACAAGTGTGTGTCACGAGATATTGAAAAGAAAAGAACAAGTGTGTGTCACTT
Source organism: Tinospora cordifolia (assembly GCA_030144865.1). NCBI lineage: Eukaryota > Viridiplantae > Streptophyta > Magnoliopsida > Ranunculales > Menispermaceae > Tinospora > Tinospora cordifolia. Next base: position 15,569 of record JAJIYU010002263.1, on the reverse strand, counting down.
GTAATGTAGCACCGGCCCGACCCGTCGTTTTGTTTAGTCCACTGTCAAGAGAACGGTAGCCATGTACACTGCTTAAAGATACGAGGGTTGGTTGGGGTGTTACATTTAATTTCAGTCTTATATTGATTTTCTTTGAGTGATTTTGCTGGTGGTTGAAAGTTCTTAAAGTTCTAAAAGTGGTAGATAAGGGAAACCTCTGTCGATTTCAACAAGAAACTCGGATTGAGGTGGAGAGGATTTCTAGAACTTCTATCTTGTTATTTCAAGTTCCTAGCATGTTTATGCATGTTTATTTTTCATTTTAATGCATGACTTATTCAGTTTTAGCACGATTGATTATATTTAAATTTTAGTTTAGCATGTTGCATATTTTTAATCATTTATGAGATCATACCATGCCTAGAAACCATGCTTAGGTTCGTTTTTACGTTTTTAAGCATGCTATGTGTGTTTCCATGCTTTCTTAAATGTTTAAATTTTGAGATTTAATATTTTAATTTAGTATCATGATTATGTGATCTTAAAATGAGAAAGTGAAGATAAGAACCACTTACTTTCCTGGTGACCCATATGGGTGTTATGGATGTTCTTAACACATGCTTGAAGTATGTAGTTGCAAGGTGTAACTAAGGGATACTTGGTATGTGGCAACCAATGGAAAATAACAAAGAAATGTCTTTTCATCCTAAAGAAGGGTATCTAAATTGAAAACATCAAAGGAATATACCCCCGTTTAGTCATAACAGCAACTTGAAACCAACTTGTTGTGTAAAACACTTAATGTATGAAAGTTTGTGAATTTGGATATGTTAGTGATTTGAAATAGTAAGTTAGCTATTTGATGAATGATCCACTCGGCTATATGCTTACCCCTCTCTTTTTAACATTTTTAGGAAATTGAATATGATGCCAATGGAGATATGATAATAGCTATTCTTGGAAAGTTTCTCTTTTTTCAATATAAGGGCATGTTGCCCACTTTAGATTTATTTAACTTCCACTGAATTTTTATTTTAAAATTTTGAGTTATGTATTATTAATTATGAATTCAATAATGTACTTCTTTATTTTCTTTAATAAATAAAGAGTTAGAAATATTCTTTTTTCTACTTGTAATACCTTATTGAATTTAAAATTGATCAAATTGGGTGAGGCACTCATGAAAGGATCAATAAAAGCTAGAATAAAGGAATCGAGATGCAAGTTGTGCACTTGTAAATATAACATAGGATCCAACCCACCTTATAGTTAGGCTTAAACATGTTTCTAAAGGGTTGGGGTGTTACAGGCTCTTCCTCAGAGAGTTCCTCAAACTCATTCTCCCGCTTTAAGCAGTTCAACATGGCTATGGTTGGACTTCTAGGTAATCTCCACATAACCCCATTGATTTCATAGGTTTTCCCAAAAAATAGGGTTATGGTCACTCATCTTTTAGGACAATCTATATAGGCTTGGTATAGGTCTAGCCAATCCATCCCCAAGATTACATCATAGCCATAGAAAGGTAAGGTACATAGGTCAATTGTTATGAGTTTATCCCCAAACCTTAGGTCACAAGTACACATTCTTTTTGAAGTCACTGTGGTCCCTATTGATGTGGACACATTCAAAGTTATGAGTAATGTTTTTGTCAACAGTTGTAACCTATCAGCTAGTTCTTCAGAGATAAAAGACTTAGAGGCACCCGAGTTAAATAGTATTCTCACAACAATGTTAAACAAATGAAATGTACATTCCACTATAGGGACCTAGTCTTCCTGAACCTCAACAGCAAACATTCGGGATTGGTTCTGCCCACGGCCCTAGTTTTGCCCCTAATTGGCATTCTGCCATTGTTGTCTCCCCTAAGGACCACTATTCTGACCTCCTTCCTGTTGTGGTTGTTGCTAAGGAGCTTGAACAAAAGTAATCTGACAATCCCTAACAAGATGACCCTTCTACCTGCACACATAGCACAGTTGTTGCCTCCTGACCTATTCACTCGTGGTCTACCCCTATTTTTGTGGCACCTTCCCACCACTCTTGTTTTTTTTCTAGACCCTTTGATGATCTTTTTCATTCCTGGCCCATTTGTTCTTTCCCGTCAACCTCTATTCTAGTTTGAGTTCCTATTCTAGTGTTAGGGCTTTTTCCAAGACATCTTTATATGTCTTTAGGCCACAGTCTTTACTATCTTTTGGATCTCCATTTTGAGACCCTGTGCAAAATGATTGGCCTTCATTCTCTCTTCCCTAATTAGATCTGGTGAGAATTTGGCTAGTTCAATAAACTTTCTTTCACACTCAACTACAGTCATCTCTTTCTGGTTCAGTTGGACAAAATCCCCCTATAGCTTACTCAAGGTCGCTTCTAGAAAGAACTTTTTATAGAAGATCTCCGTGAACTATTCCTAGTTCATCTTCTCTAGTTTTCGTTTCGTTCTTACTATCATGACTCTAAATTCATGTCTCTAGGTTCTCAATTTGTTCAGTGGCCTATCAATTTATGCTTTTAGGTTCTTTTTGTTTTTGGGTACAGGATTTGGTTTCATATGACATACATATAAACAAATTAAGCATGCTTTTCAAATAGTCATACAATCTAGCAATTTCACGCTAGCATAGCAAAATTTCAAGCTTCTATCTAAGTTTCCATGTTCAAATGTCCCATACCACTCTAGCCCTTCCACTTAGCCTTTCATTCAGAATATTGCCACACTCAAACAATTTTGCAAAATGTCTCAATAACTGAGGTTTCCTAAGCCCACTATACCTGATCGTCCCATACCAGCCAAGCATAGAGAAACAAGTTCTTCCAAAGTTACCAATCATTCACCAAATCGTCATTCTCCAAGTTCAGGCTTCCTCCATACCCCCGAATCCTTATCCATCCTATACTATATAGAAACCAGAGATACAAAATCTTCTCGATCTTGTGTCATAACCAAACGATAATTCTATTCTCACACATTTTCAGTTCTAACCTATGTCCTAAAGTTTTATACTTTTGATCCACTATTCCACCCATATTTCTACCAAGGTCACTTTCCTAGACTCAGGGCTTCAATCTAGTTGACTCACAACCTCTGTATAGTTAAGATACCACCTTGAGCATCTTTTTTAACTTCTATTCAATTTTTAGCCCAAATTTTTTCACCTTCCAATTTTCTTTTATAGAAAATAAGGGTGTTCTTCAACTCAGACGACTCGTACAAGCTGATGGGACAACCTCCAAATTGGACTGCGAGATCGAAGTCTGCTTAGTAATTGCATTCTCTAGGGTGGGATAACCTACCTCCCTTTCAATGTTTAGCTTTACTCGGAACAAGGCTTACCCACTATCAACTCAACTTGCAGTCTTTGTATCCATACAAAACATATCTTTCCTTTTGAAAATATTTTGCAAAATAGTTTTGAATTTCAAAATAGAAGGTAGGGAATTCAAATTTCAACTCAAAGTATAGGTCAAACCTAATTGAGTTAATAATTTCTAAATCCAATATCACCATTGGTATAAGATTAAACTTTTTAATTCTAGCCCGACAACATATGTTTAGGCTTAACTTTTTATTTCTAGCCCGGTGTTTCTAATAATTGAGCTCTGATACCACCTTTGGTATCAAAGGAAACTTTCTAATAATTTTTTTTTTGGTCTAGCAACTAATGCCTTAGCTCTGATACCACCTTTGTAACACACTGACCCCCAAGACTTTCAATTGGACTCAACCACAAGGCGGGTCGGGCCATGTTACTTTTACAAGTACACAACTTGTATTACATTCTATTTCATTTATCTACAGTCTTATTAATTCTTAATGAGCAAGCAACCTAAACAATTTAACTTTAATTTAATAAGACTATTACAAGGGAGATAAAAGAATTCTTTATTCTTCATTCTTTCAATAAAATAATAAAAAAGTACATACTTGAATTTTAAATAACAAAAGAGTGCATAACTCAAATTCAAAACTAAATTCAGCGGAAGTCTTAATTTAAATAATCAAAATTTGGGCAACACGCCGTGACATATAAATTTTCAAATTTAAAACCCTATCTAATTTTCGGTAGTCTTCATGATTTAATTTCCTGAAAAATATGAGAGGAAGGGGTAAGCATAGCCTAGTGGATCGTTCCATAAACAATTAAGTTACTAATTCAAATCAAAAGCACATCTAAATTCAAATACTTATGAACAATTAAGCGATTCAAACATCTTTGGTTATTGTTGACATTAAGACTGAAAGGGGTTCTAATCTCTTGATGTTCTTATCAAAACACTCTACTCCTAGATGGAAAAATAATTCATCTTTTCATATTCCATTGGAATAAGGATCTCACGTCCACATTCCAAGTACTTTGGGTTATACCCATCCACACTCAGTGATGAGCCTCATATAAACTAAGTATATATAAAGAACAACCATAGCATCACTTAATTACTATAATAGTACGTGGTTCATAAACTTCAAAGTTTTAAACTTAATGTACTACCCCATAAGTCTATAAGACCTCCAAGTTCCTAGTAAACCATTAGAATAAAAATAAATTATCAAATAAATAAGAAAAATAACAAGATACTCAAAATCATTGTAGAATAAGTTCAAATAAACTTAAAATAAATATAAAAATGATATAAATTTGGAAAGCACGAGAAATGGTAAAGAAAAGACGCAACCTGCCAAAATCTTGTTGGTTATTGCGGTGAACGGAAGTGATGAACGTGGTAATTGCGAACAAACCTAGAAAATGGATAGAAACACATCGTCTTAGTTACCACGTTCAATTGGAGCCACTAACCACGGTAAGTCTATAATTACCACGTGAAAAAACCTAGAAATGGGCAACTACATCGGCCTAGTGACCGCGGTCAGTCCGCGGTAATGCTACAGTGACTGTGGTAATTCGCCGATTTCTATAAAAATGAAATGTTGCAAAAACATTTCATTTCTGCACCGTGAACGACAGTTTTCTCTCTAAAACCATCACTAAGCTTTCCAATCTTGTTTCTTAACTTTTCTTTTGAGTTCTAAGGGTGGTTTAAGCTCCTTTAAGCCATTCTCTAACCTGGTTTCATGCACTGCGAACCACAGTTTTCTCTCTAAAACTCTCACTGAGCTTTCCAATCTTGTTTCTTAACTTTTTTTTTGAGTTTTAAGGGTGGTTTGAGCTCCTTTAAGCCATTCTCTACCATTCTTAAGCTTAGATTCGCCAAGAGCAACATCAACAAGGGCGGATCTGAGTTGAGGAATAGTTGGAAACGTCTTGTGCTAAGGTAAATTACGAAACCCCACTTGAGATCTTGCTTTCTTAGCATTTTAAATCATTTCTCTCAAGTGTAAATCATTTTCCTTGAGTTGATGTGTAACACCCACCGGGACTCTTACCCACGTCGTAAGGCCCACGTCTTGGCGTGTCACTCACAAGGTACTGTCCCCTGCCCCCTGGGGTTTTCTTTCACCTCCGCAGATATTCGAACCCAAGACCTGAGGCTTAAGTACTTAATTCTTTCATAATCCGCTACCATTGAGCCAGCGCCTTTTTATTGTAACACCCACCGGGAATCCTACCGGGACTCTTACCCACGTCGTAGGGCCCACGTCACTGGCTCAATGGTAGCGAATGATGAAAGAATTAAGTACTTGAGCCCCAGGTCTTGGGTTCGAATCTCCGCGGAGGCGAAAGAAAACCCCAAAGGGCAGGGGACAGTACCTTGTGAGTGACACGCTACGACGTGGGTAAGAGTCCCGGTAGGATTCTCGGTGGGTGTTACATGATGTGTGTTTTTAATACTAATGTTTGTGTATTGAGGTGTTAAATACATGTTGCCGATTGCAGCAGTAGTTCGTGGTGTACCCTGTTCTTTTCCCTTACTTTTGTTCTGACTTTGGGTACATCGAGGAACACATATGTAAAGGGCATAAATGTAGGATTTGAATCATGCTTTGAATGCCTTAGACTCACATTAACTTATTATCAAAATATTGTGGATTAAAGGTTTAAACTCATGTGATGAAGAGTAACGACAAAGGGGAAGAAGATACACAAAGGTTGGTGTAATTTTCGTACTCCCTAGCCTTGTGTTGTAACACCCCAACCCCCGCATCTTTTAAGCAGTGTACATTTGCCACCGTTCTCTTGACAGTGGACTTAACACGGCAGGTCAAGCCAATGCTATATTACAAGCGACACACACTTGGTCTTTTCTTTTCACTATCTCGTGCTTTTGTATAAAATTCAAGAATACAAAATTTTCAATAAAATTAAGGCAAATTAAAAGAGATAAAGAAATTCACACTATTTTATTCATAATAGAAATTGAAAGTATTAAACTCTTCAAAAAAAACTAATGGTTACAGCGGAAGTCTTCAAAATACTTTTCAGTAGAAAAGCATAAAAACTTTGGGCAACATGCCCTAAAAATTCTAAAAAAATTATAATACTGCAGACACTTTCTAAGAACTATCTATATTCAATTGATCCATAGGTTCATGTTCCTGAAAAATAAGAAAGGAAGAGTGAGCACATAGCCCAGTGGATCCTTTTCGAACAACCATATTTCATATTAAAACTCATAACACAATCATAATTCAAATACTTGCAATCATTAGGCGTTTCAAACAACAATTTGTTTAAGTCGAGTCTCAGACCAAAAGGGCCTTTAATACCTTGATGTTCTTAACTAAGTAAATAGGGCCCACTTGGCATCAACCCGTTAGTGGCACATGTCGACATTAACCCGTTACACATGGTGACCTACCAGTGGTACACAACCCTCAAGTACTTAGGTCTGAAAACCATATGACCTAACTCATATGAAATGAACATCCATAGTGAATTCTCATATCATGATCTCATGATGGTACGTGGTTATTATCTCCATCATCTTTGATTAATTCTCATATCATGATCTCATAAAATAAATTTCAGAATATGCAATCACACTAAAATTCAGAATATGCATAGTCAATTCATGATACACTCATAAAACATGCATCATACTTTAATTTAAAAGCCTAAGCATGATACTACTATGGCATAGATGATATGATTTCTCAAACATGAATCAAAACTGAAATACTAAAATAACATGTAAAATTCTAGAACTGAAGTTGAAAATCTTTGAATTCAGTAAAAAACACACAACAATGAGCATGCCATGAATTTAAATAAGAACAAAAGGGTGTTCTAGAAATCACTTCCACCTTGTGATGCTTTCTTCCTGAATTTTGGCAGCAATTCCCCCCACGTACTAATGCCAACGAAGATCGCCCAATTTAATTTCCCAATTCGAGAGCTTTTCATGCACACAAGAAGGGAAAGATGGGAAAAGGTGCCAAGAAGGCTTTGAGAAAACAAGATGAGTATTCAACTCTTATTTTTTGGAATGAATGAAATTATGAGCCTAGGGGGGTTTGTATAGGTTTTTCAAGGGAGAAAATTAGAAAGTTTTGTGTCCTTCTTTGAATAAAACACCCTAATTCTCCCTAATTTCGTACTTTCTAATTTTTGTAGCAAAATGAGTATTTTTCAGAATTTTTTCAAATTTTAGAAATATTTTTCAGAATTTAGAAACTATTTTTCAGAATTTTTGGATTTTTTCGTATTTTTTGTTATTTTTTCGATAATTTTTGTAATTTAAATTTTGAATTTAATCTGGTTCTTAGGATTTTCCTCGAGACACGCATTCGATTTTGATCGAAACTGTTGGATTGATCTCGAATCAATCAACAGAAATTGGATTCTCGATTTCAGCCGTTGGATTTCCTTAAGAGCATCAACAATCGTAATCTAATCAAAACGGCTTTGATCTGAACCGTCCGATGATCCTCGAGTGCATCAACGTTTGCGATCTAATCACGTGGCTTTGATCTGAATCGTCCAATGATCCTCAAGTGCAGCATTGTTCGCGATCTCTCAATGTGGCTTCGATCTCGACCGTTCGATGATCCTCAATCACAATGTGCAGATCTGATTTCATGATCAACAAACTCTCTTCTGGCCGCACGATCATCCTCGAGTTACATACGCGGATCTATGGCCATTTGATCTTGCTGATTCGGTGCGCTTGTGCGTACGTGCGGATCTGATCTTGGCTGTAGGATGGTCAGATCAGATTCCAGATCTACAATTCACAGTATTTTGAGTTTGTTTGTAATTTTTCAACCGAATTTCTTGCTTTCTTTTCGGATTTTTTGCCAAATTTCGATCCCAATTGACTTTCTAATCCTATTTTTATAAAGAAAAATTACACATATCCTTGTGTTTTTGGCTATGATATCCCATTTTATGCATTATAATCATATTTTTTTTCTTCTAAAAATCCACTAAATTGATTTTTATTCCTCACTTGGGTAACTAGGACTTGCCAAAATTTTTATTCATCAATTCTGTATGATTTTCTAAGTAAAAAAATTAAACTTTTATATGAATTTTTTGAGATGTTACATGTATAAAATTTGGATGCAAAACATGATGTGTGTTTAATTTTAATGAACCCTTAGAAGCATGCTAGGGCAATTTTGATTGATCTTGGTTGGAATAACTTGATGTGTGTTCATGATGTATGGCTACTTGTGCTATAACATGCATAGATAGAGGTTCATGTGTTGATCTCCATGAATGATCGAATATATTTGGTTAGTTTACTTCGAAGCATACATATGATGACCTTGTATGAATTAGAATGGAATGTGAAAGTAAAGAAGATCAAATTAAGATTTAATAATTCCATGTACCGAGGCGAGGAATCGCCTTTAGGTGTCATCGTGGGTGTCCCTACCTGAGTTGACTGCGATAGTTGATTGTGTCTTCAGATGGAGAGTCACTGTGGACTTCTATCATTAGATCGTGGTCCCTAAAGGTAACCAGCCCTCAAGCGTTACCCCTGGATTCACTCCCATACCACATAAGGGACATCGAGAGCAGAGTTCTTTCAGTCTTGCGTACGAAAAAAATAACCAATATAATGTTTGAAATGCCTTAATGTAATGAAAGTGTTTGAATGTTTTGTATTATGGTTTGTATAATGTTAGTGATGTATAAGGATGATCCACTGGGCTCTCGAGCTCACCCTATTATTTCATTTCAGGTAACCATTGACATTGCAGGAGTAGACTAGCCATGCGAGGCCATCTTTTTGGTTGAGACCTCCCTGGGAGGTTGTCACTGTTTTCGTTTTGGTTTAACATTTTATCTTTTTGTTGTAAATAATATTTTTGTATTTAACTTCAACTGGGCTTGTGTGCCTTCCGTCTTTTGAATTGATTTACATGTAAATTAAATGTTTTGGGACTTAGGCCAGTTGGGCCATGTTTATATGTTCAGAGTTTTCTTTAGAAATGATTTTGAGATTGTAAATCCACTGCAAAGTGTTTTCATTCGATTAAATATGCTTTCACCATGGATTTTATAAGTATTTAGAACCGCTGCATGCATTTTCTCAGTGAATCTCATTATACTAAAAAAGGAACTGGCATTTTAATGATCATTATATAGTTTAAGTTGATTTCATAACTTATTTGAAAGAAAGGTTTTTGAAGCATGAGATAGAAAGAATGAGACATATGAGAATGACCCAAGTGGCCCTTCGGCTCTTAGAGAACGATCGGAGTCCGGCTTCTCTCGTCGAATGGGAGCATCGTCTTCGGGCGCGACCTCGACGACTCGTCTCCACAAATAAAGAGAGAGTACCGGGAGCTGGGGTATCACACTTAATTTCTCACATATTCATAAATCAAAAATCAAAATAATAAAATTAAGAATAAAACATTCAAAGAGCATGAAAACAATACATAGCATGCTTCATAATTTAAATCAAACCTAAGCATGAAAACTAGGCATGACATGATATCATGAATGCTTAAAACATGCATACATGATAATCTAAATTTAAATCATGATCAAACATGTTGAAAAATAAAAATAAACATGCTAAACTGAAAATAAAAGATGTATGAACATGCTAGAAACTCAAACTAGTAAAGTAAAAGTATAGGAAATCTCATCCACCTTAATTACTTGTTTGAAGAAAATCCGGCAAAGATTCCCTTCTTTTATGCACTTCAAGAACTACCAGCAACTTGAAGAATGTAAAAGAAATCTAAAATTCTAACTTCTCTTTGAAAATCACTCAAGAACATAAGAGAGGGAAAGAGGTTGCCAACAAGAGGGCTAAAATAAGCAAAGAAAGAAATGTCAACTCTTTGCTTTAGAATGAAGAAGAAGTGAGCACAAGGGGGGTTTATATAGATTTTCAAGAGCACAATGGGGCATCTTGGGCAGCTAGGGAAACACAAAAACATTCCAAAATCAAAGGGACAATTTGCATATGATGGCTAGGGTTTGGTGTTCAAGGATATGATAGTAATCTACAGGGTTGGCGCCAAGATAGTGTATTTTTAGGTTTAGAGAACTTTCTTGTTCTTGTTTCCTTGGTTTCTTCTTTGAGTGTAACGGCTAAGGTTCCCCTTGTGAGCATGGATTAAACTTTAGAAACTTTTAATTAGGTTCCTTCACATGTATGCACACTCATACACACACATATGGGTCGGTTTTGGGGTTGATCATTTGTGGGTCATACATTCATGGGGTCATATGAATTTAATAAAAAATCATATCTCATTATATGATAAGAATTAAAGACTTTAATTTATATTTTTGTGTTCATAATAGACTAATACATATTTCCAAATCATTTTTTGACTAGGATGATCTTTATTTTATTTACTTTCCTAATTTAGACTCCATTGAAGGGTATTAGGCAAATGAAATCCTAATTCTTGGCCAATAGTGCTGATATTTGGATATGTTGTCTAGTTGATTAGTTCAAGTTATCTCATGAAATTTTAGGTTATTCTGAGGTCCTAAGGGTCATTAAATGAGGATTTTAGACATGCTATGTTTGCCCTTAAAATGGACCCAATTTCATTTCTCACCCAAATTTCATCCAATTGATATTGAATTTCTCATTTCATTAAGTACAGGATTTTTCGGGTATTATAATATGTAGATCAAATGAGTAGGAAGTGAGCTACCTTCGTGAGACAATCCACAATCACCTATACTATGTCTTCACTCTTCTAGTTTTTGAGTAAGCTGCTTACGAAATCCATTGCAATATTATCCCACTTTTATTTTGGGATTGGAAGTGGTTGCAACATCCCTAAAGGTTTTCTGTGTTCAGCCTTTACCTACTGGCAGGTTAGACATTTAGAGACATACTTAGCTACGTCCCTTTTCATACTTCTCCACTAATAGATTTTCTTAAGGTTTTGGTATATCTTATCACCTCCTTAATGCATTGTGTACTTAGTGTAGTGAGCTCATCCAGTATAGTCCTTCTACTCTGCTCTCTCTCTAATACCTACTCTGTCTCCAAGTCTTAATGTACCTTCGGCATCCATTCTGAGATCGGCATGTTTGCTTTGCTTGACACCTTTTATCAAGTCCACAATCTACTTGTCGTGTTTCTGTTCATCTCTAATCTATTGTATGAGATTTGGTTGGCAAACTATTGCACATTGGTATGCTTGTTTTCCATCTGATGTTACAGTCAGATTGTAGTCACTAATGAGCTTATACATTTGCCTTTTATCGTCATTCTTCTTATCGAACTTTTTGTTGAGGGTGTCGGCTACAATATTTGCCTTCCTTGGATGGTAATGTAGATGGAAATCATAGTCTTTCAGGAACTCTTTCCATCTCCGCTGCCTAAGGTTCAACTCTTTTTGAGTATAAATGTATTTCAAGCTCTTATGATCTGAAAACAGATCGAATCTGTCTCCATAGAGATAGTGCCTCCAAATCTTTAAGGCAAACACAATAGCAACTAGTTCTAGGTCATGTGTAGGATTGTTCTCTTCATGGATATTCAGCTGTCGAGAGGCTTAAGTAATGAATTTCCCCTCTTGCATCAATATAACACCCAATTTGTTCTATGACACATCAGTATACAGAACGTATCCAACACCATGAGTAGGGGTAACCAAAATTGGAGATGAAGTCAACCTCTTCTTCAACTCTTGGAAAGATTTTTCACACTTTTCATCCCAGATGAACTTCTCTCCTTTCCTAATCAGCTTAGTCATGGGTTTAGCTAACTTGGAGAAATCTTAGATAAACCTGCGATAATATCCTACCAAACCCAAGAAACCTTTGATTTCCATCACCATTTTTGGCTACTTCCAATTAGCTACTACTCCACTTTATCTAAATTGACTGATATCCCTTTGGTTGAAACTACGTAGCTAAGAAACTTGACCATCTTTATTAAGAACTCACACTTGCTGAACTTAGCATATAACTCATTTCTCCTCAGTATGCCCAACACAATCTTCAAGTGTTCTACGTGTTCAGCTTTTGATCTACAATAAATTAGGATATCATCTGCAAATACTACTACGAACTGATCTAGATATTGTTAGAAGACTTTGTTCATCAGGTCTATGAATGCAGCAAGTGCGTTGGTCAAATCAAATGACATCACTATGAACTCAAAATGCCCATATCGAGTTCTAAAGGTTGTTTTATGGATGTCTGCCTCCCTAATACTCAATTGGTAATAACTTGACCTCAAATCAATTTTTGAGAAGTAAGTAGTTCCCCTCAATTGATCAAATAGGTCATCTATCCTAGGTAAAGGATACTTGTTCTTTATGGTAACTTGGTTGATCTTTTTGTAGTCAACACACAACCTCACTTCACAAATAGTACAGGAGCTCCCCATAGTGATTCGCTAGATCTAATGAATCCCTTCTTAGGATTTCATCTAACTGTGTCTTGAGTATGATTAACTCCACTAGCACCATTTTATAGGCAGGAATGGTTATAGGATTCATACCTGAATGCAGTTCAATCTTGAACTCTACTTGTCTGTGTGGTGGTAATCTAGGTAAATCATCTAGAAACACATCTGGATACTCCCTCACTACAAGTATCTCTCGAATATCTTTTTGCTCCCTAATATCATCATCCAAAACTTGTGTGAAGTCCTCACTCTGCCTTATGTAATATAGCATAGCAGTCATAGGGCTTCGAGGTAATCTTTGCATATCTTCCTTGACCTTTACTAGTTTACCAGATGGTAGAATCAAGGTGACTCTCCGTCTCGGGTAATCAATCTAAGCATGGTATTGGGTTGAACAGTCCATGCCCGGTATCACATCATAACCACAGAAAGATAACACTCTGAAGTCGGCAGTTATCAATTTATCTCCAATTCTCAATTCATATGTACAAGATTTTCAAGTACCTACTGTAGTTCCTATGGGAGTAGATACAACAATGGTTCTGGTGGTGTAGATGTCACTAGTTTTAATCTCCTAACTAGGTCTACTGAGACAAAAAACTTAGTGGCACCCAAATCAAATAAGATCTTAACAACAATATTAAACAGTAGAAATGTACCTTTGACAGCCGGAGCTAGGTTTGCCTATCCGTCCTCAATAGTAAACAATCACACTTGATTCTATCTGCCTTCCTATTATTGTTGTTACTGTTGTTGGGGTTGCCTCTGTTGTGGTTGTGTCACACCACATAGGTCGGACACACCGCATATCCCGGACACACACCGCGGGCGTGGTGACTTACAAAGTATCGTTCCTGCCCCCAAAGATTTTCTTTTGCCTCCACGGAGATTCGAACCTAAGACCTAGGACTCAAGTACTTACTTCATTCATATTCCGCTACCATTGAGCCAATGACTCAATGGTAGCGGAAGATGAATGAATTAAGTACTTGAGCCCTAGGTCTTAGGTTCGAATCTTCGTGGAGGCAAAAGAAAACCCTTGGGTGCAGGAACAATATCTTGTGAGTCACCACGCCCGTGGTGTGTGTCTGGGGTGTGCGGTGTGTCCAACTTATGTGGTGTGACAATAAAAAAGGCTCCTTTTTATTGTCACACCCCGGACTCACCGTGGATCAGCCACTCCAGACACACACAGCAAGCGTAGTGACTCACAAAGTACTATCCCTTCCCCTTGGGGTTTTCTTTCGCCTCCGCGAAGATTTAAACTTGGGACCTGGGGCTTAAGTACCCAGATTTAGCGAATTCTGCTACCATTGATGTGGTATTAGAGCTTAGGCTTTAGATGTTTTGGGCTAAAAAAATAGAAAGTCAAGCCTAAACATGTGTTAATTAGGCTAAAACTAGAAAGTCAAACATTAGTTGCTTGACAAGAATTAGAAACCCAAATTAGGGCTTCACATCGAATTGAATTAAAATTTTAGTGCCCTACCTTTTATTTTTGAAAATTGAAAAATGTTTTAGAAAGTGTTTTCAAAAAGGAAAGATATATTTTAAAATGTTTTGTTTGGATACAAAGACTACAAGTTGAGCTGATAATGGGTAAGCCTTGTCCCGATGTAATACCCCAGAATTTTGTCAAAAAAATTAAAAATAAATAAAATAAGTCAAATAAATTAGTTTCAAAGATTTTAAGAAATTTTGGGTGCAAATGATGGGTTGGCACATGAAAAATAAAATAAATTAGAGATATAGTGAAAATTAAATGAATAAAACCTTGATTTGATAATTAAAAATTAAAGTTTAGTAAAATATAAAAACAAAAATAAAGTATAAATACACATATTGACTAATATGTGAGTAAATAAAGTGTATATTAGCACAAAAAATGTGAATACTACATATTATGGGGATATGTACATAGAAAAAATGCATATAATTAAATAAAATGTATTTATTAAAAATAAATCAAACATTATATGAATATTAGTGTATAATTACATAATTTATTATCTGAAAATGAAATATGAAATAAATAAAAAAGATGAAAATAGAAAATATTGATTAATTAATTAATAGCATTAATTAAATATTAAAGAAATAGAAATATATAAAAGAAATGCAATATTAAATAATTAGAAAGGGGAAAAATTTAGCAAATCATCAATATGGAAGGGAATATACAAGAAAAATCAAATTTTTATTAATTTAGAAGTGTCCAATTGGCTAAAATTCGGATTATAGACGCTTTAGAAAGGGATTTTGTAATTAGAAACACGATCCAACGGTCCAAAACGAATCTGTGAAATCCAACGGCCAAGATCAAGATCTTATCACACACCCGGATACACCGAATCATCAAGATCGGACGGTCCAAAATCAATCCATCCAATCCAACGGTCCAGATCGAGGCGCACGACATCAATCGCAAACGAAATCCGAAAACGCAACTCCAGGATGATCAACGGTGCTTAATGGATTCGTTAAATACAATCGCGACGCGCCACTGCGATCGAGGTTGATCAACGGCCCATAAAGACGCGTTCCAAATCAATAGCGAACTCAATGCTGCGCTCGAGGTTGATCCGAGCGTCCAGATCAAATCCATTTTCATAATCGCGATCGTCATGTTGCTCGAGAATCATCCAATGTCTGAGATTTAACCACCTGATCCAACGGATGAAAATCCATCCGCAAAAACGAATTCGCGATCTGTTGACAGGCTCGAGAATGATCGAACGGCTGAGATCGAAGATCTGATTCAACCGCTTGATCCGAGAACAATCCGACGGTTCTGATCTAATATGAACGCGTGTCTCGAGACAGATCCAACGTTCCAGATGTTATCC
>JAJIYU010002262.1:0-31083 GCA_030144865.1 Tinospora cordifolia | reverse complement strand
AAAAAAAAAAATTACGCCTAAAAGGGTCATTTTTCCAATCATTTATGTAGCAAGAGCAAAGCTTTGAATACAAGAAAATGTTCTTGGAAACCAGAAGAAAGTAGCATTGTGTGTAGTACACATGATATGATCAACTGTCCATGCAGTTTTTATTATCCTATGGTATCTTTCAAATAAAATTTACTAAGTTCCCTTTTCTTTATGATGATCGCATGCAACATTCTTCCAACTCATGATTTCAAATAATAATAAGCTAACCTCTAGATTTGGATGCCATACACCTAAAGTGAATTCAATGCAGATTGTTATATCATGCAATCAACTTATTCTCCCAAATCTAGTTCACTACCATTTACAATATTTTTCCCCTCTTGTTCTCTGAAATAATCTTTTATGTCAGCAAGTGCATGGGGGCAAAAAGAGTTACCTCAGATGAATAGAAGCTATTTTTGGTGGCATGTAACTCAAGTAGTAGGACTACTGTCCTCATTTAACCACCTTCAAGCCTACTTCTAGGCTAAGTGTGGGGTTCTTGCCTTGGTACTAATGATAAAAGAAAAATCCACTTGAACCAATATTTAATATTACTCAATCCATTTCAAATCACTTATCGCTACTAGCTCAAGGAACATCCATCAAACTTGAGGAGCTCTAATCAACCCATGAACACCTACGACTGTCCAATCTAAATTTTTTCTGAACTTACTTTTATAGCACAAGTTACATCAAACAATGTTCGTTTCCAAGAGCTATATACTTAGATGCCAAGTTTCTGCAATCAGTCACTTAGTTCCTTGAAATCTCTCAATCTCATTCAAACTATTACCTGAATTTTCTTTTCTGTGAAACAACTAGCTGAATTAACCTAAGATGAATTATAGCTCACAAAGATCATCATTGCAACTCTCATTGAACTCCTCGCTATCTCTTTTCAGTAACACGGAGATTAAAAAAGAAAAAAAGGTCAAAGATGATTATATATACAGGCTATTGGCTAAATGAGTTTTCTGAAACAGGAAATTGACAATTAAAAATTTAATATTTTAGAAATACAGTAATATATCAACATCTGCCATGACCTAAAAAGAAAAGATTTCTGGCAAATGATCCTTTATCGAATAAACTCAGGCATCAATTTGATCTGAAATGCTAAATTCTTCACCAATGGAAATAATTTTCCTCATCGAAACTAGCAACCGATCAAGCATCTAAACAAATACAAACACATTCGTCCAAAATCATTGTCAATTTTGGCAATCAAGTAATTTCCGTCAGTCCAATTCTTCTATAAATCAATCAGACACGCCTTGCTTATTCAATTAATCACACTAACCAAAAAAGAGAGTACCGCCATCAACCTAATTGGATTCAAAACCGACTACTAGTCCCAAAAGACCAATGAAAAAATCAAAATCAAAACTGATAATGAACAGAGATTGAATGAATTACCAGAGAAGAAGCAGAAATTGGACGAGAAATGCTGTTTACAATCAAAGAAATTACACGAAGAAGAAGAAGAAGAACAGGAATGCTGCGATGAGGTTCCCACGTGTCCACCATTTCTAAGCTTAATCTTGGGACAATTTGTATAATAACAACTAGGTTGGATTAAAGGAGAAGTAGCCATTTATATACAACACACGTCGTCCCACACGCCAAAAACTTCAAAAGATTTCCTCTTTTTCCGCTTCCAGTGACGTCACCACCATCGCCACCATTATCATCATTATCCTCATCCTCATCGATCGTGTTATCATCATCTTTCTTATCGCGATCAAAGCTATGGTGCCGCGTCAGAACAGTCCATGCCCTGCTCTCCGCGATTTTCTAGGAGCGGTGGCGGAGCGTACACGTCAGCTCAGGCGCACCAACTGTGACCGTACGACCCAGGGCTAGTCCAGCCTTCCCAAATTCAGTTTAGAGTGGCTTCAGAGTTCAGTGGAATCTCTCTGGTTTTGAGTTTTGTTTGTATCGGCTAGTTGAAGGGTGACGATTGGTGTCTGTTTTGTTTTGTGGTCTTGACGTCTGTCTCAACTCTATCCGTCTCTCACGGAAGCACAAAGAGATTAACAATCCTATCATAAATTCTATCTTTTTTTTTTTTTTTTTATCTTTCTTTCTTTTAAAACTATATATATTTCGTATGATGATAATTTGAATAATGTTTTATTTGAATTCAACTCCTCATGAAGGATTTTAAAATTTGGAAAATGACTTGGTTTTTAAGAATCACTATCAAGAATCATAAAGTTATTTCCATTATGTTGAAAAGAATCTAATTAGTAAATACATAAATCGATAGTTTAATGATACATGACCCACAAAAGCGTTGAAGACATACTTGCTGATTTGCTTAATTTCATCTTTAGGGTTGAAGATTTATTTTTCATTATATAAGCCCAAGAATGTTTATCATACATAAAAAAGAAGAAAAAAAAAGTTCTCAAAATCAATTGAGTTGTTTCAATCATGATCTTTATAATTTTAAATTGCATACACGAATTTTTTCTTTATCATGCTTCCATACTTGATGACAAAATCATTTTGATCACATGGGCAATCAAAAGTTTGATCAGTAAGTAATACAAAACACACTTCATACATGGAACTGCTTCATATGCTTAACTGAAGTCTTATTATATCATGATGAAATATGTTTTTTTGTGTGGAATCTATTTCTTGGACCACAAAAGAGATTTATTGATTTTGAAAGATAGAAAATGAGATGAACTCCTACAATTAAACATACTCCATCTTGTAATTTTTAACTAAGTGCAATGAAACACGTTTTAAACAAAATTTGCTCTTTCTTCTCTCCACCAAATTTTTGGTTGGAAAGCACTCCCTTCAAGA
Source organism: Tinospora cordifolia (assembly GCA_030144865.1). Classification (NCBI taxonomy): domain Eukaryota; kingdom Viridiplantae; phylum Streptophyta; class Magnoliopsida; order Ranunculales; family Menispermaceae; genus Tinospora; species Tinospora cordifolia. Next base: position 28,230 of record JAJIYU010002262.1, on the reverse strand, counting down.
GAAAATGAAATGCACTCCTACAATTAAACACACTCCTTCTTGTGCCTTTTCAATTAAGTGCAATGAAACACATTTTGAACAAATTTTGCTCTTTCTTCTCTTCACCAAATTTTTGGTGAAAAGCATTCTCTTCCAGAAATGCGTTCCATCTCTCAATCAAAATTCTATCTTATTTTGCTAATTCTTATCAATATATTATCTTCATTTTGTTTCGAATTGTAATTATTCCCTTTGAGTTCTAGTATCGATAAGAATTCTATATCCTACTGTTCATGTTCATGGAAAGCTTATGCAACAAAACACATTTTAAGACTTCATATATAGTTTTCTATCTCTAATCAATGCCTTTGACAAGATGCACTCAATCATCAAAACATATTTTGATCAAATTTGAAATGAAACTATTTAAAGTTCAAAACAATGAATGCTTGCTTCGTGAAATGCATTCATGTGTTCCAACGAACACTTCAATAAAACACACTTCATTACATTTATTTTAAAGTGGATTTTAACATGGTAAAAGGGCTCCTCTTTATTGTTTATAAATACATCATTCATTTGAATCTTTTCACAATTGGGCAAACTTTTTCAAAGTTTTAAACAATTTTACACTTCAATTTTTTTTTTTTTTTTTTTTTTGCATGCTTTTGTTTTAAAAACCCTTTTACACTTATGGTTCATATATTTTGAGAAATAAAAAAGGGCTATTCTTGGTGAGCAAGTTTTTAAGCTTTGAAGTGCATTCTCTTGGATTTCAACTTGAATGTTGAAACTTTTTTGGAGAATCTTTAAAGTTGTTAGCCTAAGTGGTCTTCTATACTTAGAATTGTTTCAAGTGTTGTGATGCTAATAAACAATATAATAATGATGCTAATTGTTGTATTTTGATATCTTAGGACAAAAACAAAATCAAGATTAAGGTCATAGCAAACCTTGAGTATTAATCAAGATTAAGAAGATATGAAGCTGAACAAAAAGACATATAGTTGGCTAATACTTACAAGGTAAGGAGAGTTTGTCAGTTAAGAGTCAATCAAAGGATAACATATCAAAAGTGCTTCCAAACCATGAGCATTGTCCATGGTTGATACCAACTTACCACGGGCAAGTAGATTGTTATAAATTAAGAAGTAGTTAAAAATTAATTGTTTTTACCACAATTTGTGCTTGTAATAGAATACTATTTAGCCATGTGTTATTATTATTATTATTATTAATTATAGGTTATGCCCATCATCTAAAAAAGTATTTTTAACAACCATTAATTTTTTTAAAAATATTCTTAGTTAAAAATTTATACACATATATATAATTTCATATTTAGATCTACATAAAGATATAAAAAGGAATAAAACTACCCAAATTAGACATTATAACTTTAAAAATTGTATTTAAATAAAGTTTCAAATGATTCAATTTCATACTACACATAAACATGTCATATCAAATTATATAAATGTACTTAGAAGGTCATGTTATTGTACAACTTAAAACGCACTTCAAAATACATCTTATTACTACTTTGATAGAACCATGTATTTTTTACTATTACCTTTTATAATATTTTCCAATAATTTGAGCTAATTGGAATAAAAGTCCTAAGGCTTTTGATCTCTTTGATTCAATTTCAACCTAATCAACTGCTTCTTTTGTGTCCAACTCAACAACTTGCATTTGTTATTGGCATATCTACATATACATGTAAAAGAACAAAAAAAAGATTGTCATTATCACTCAATCATGCTATTGAGTCATTTGTACAATAAAAAATAATTTTATATCGTTTACTTTAGAATTATTGTTGTCCACTTATTGACTTTTCTTACCATCCTATTTATCATATAAAAATGATAAATATATGATGCATTTTTAACAAATGAAAACGACACAAACTTTACCTTTATATTTTCTTTTAAATATTTATCATTTATTATTTGTGCACTTAATCTATGTTTATATTTCTTTTCATGAGGTTTGAAAACCTAAAAATTACTATTTAAATTTACCCTTTATATTCTTACTTGAAAATTATTATTGTCCACTTATTGACTTTTGCTACTGTTCTATATATCACAAAAAAATGACATTCAAAAGTAGAATTGATAAAGATGTTGCGTAATAGCCTTTAACAAACAGTAAAACAAATTAAGATTAACTTTACATTGTCGTTCAAAATTTGACTACATATTAGTAGCGTGCTTAGCCCGTGCTTATGATTATTCTTATAAGATTCAAAAACCTAAAATATGATGTCAATAGCTAATTTCACATTGAAAATTGATAAAAAAAAAAAAAAATTTCAAATACAACTGACTATAAATCATAAAAAATTTAATTTATGTGACCAAAGATGAATAAAAATTAGAAATTCATGAAAACTAAATAGCAATCAAATAAAAAAAATGAAATTACATTCAAATAATAATGATATATACACGGAATAATGAATACTTTAAATTTATATGTTGTGGTATCATTTGAAAATTAGTATTGTTCTCTTATTGGCTTTTATTACTATCCATTCACAAAAAATGACATCTGTTAAAAAAAGTACTAAATATGGAGTACAACAATTCAATTTTTTTTTGTTATATTACATTTTTTTTACTACAAATTATGTTTATGATGTGAAATTCCACCACTTCTAAACTAATAGTGTATAATATAAACAATCTAAAGAACATAGATGATTGTCAAATGAAACAATTTAAGAAAAAGAAAATATGATGCATAACATAGTTTTTGATTAACAAAAAAATTATACACTAGACTTTAATTTCACATTCTCATTAAAGAATTGAAGGAAATGCAATATAAAAGAATTAACAACCACAAGTTATTTTAAACTCATAATATTGAAAGAATTGCAAGTAGTAAGTCACAACCACATCAAAGCAACATAACAATAATGATCATAATAAATATTTCTATCACATATTTTTTTCCTTAAGTAATTTGTATAGCACTCATTGAATTGAGAAAAACCTTTACACGTGTAACAACCTATATTATTAGACATTGAATCGACGGGTACAACATGTATTTTCATGTACTAATTAATGAATTATAAATAAAAATATATAATTTTAAGAGAATTGTATAAATTAATATGTGTATTAAATGGTAATACGTAATTTTTTTCTAGTAATTATATTAATTAATGTGAGTATTAAATGAAAAATAAAATAAAATAATTAATTAATAATGGTAATGTTAATAATAATAAATAATTATAGTGGGAGTTAGTTAAAAAAATGATGATGAAATGAATTAATTCCTACAAATACCTATAACTATATACATATATGTATTTATGTGTGTACATATACATACATATATACATACATACATACTTACATACATACATACATATATATATACACACACACACACATATATACACTTGATGATAAATAAATAAATAAATAAATCAAAACAAGAGATAAAGATGCAGAGAGTTGTTGAAAAAAAAAATAAAATTGAGGGGATAACTTTGCATGATGTGGAGATAAAGGAGAAATGGAATTATCTTAGCATTAAATGCACGAGACCTGCTAAATTGAATGCTATATAAAGAGGTGCTTGCTCCTCTTTTTCAAATCACTCCTCATTCTTGCTCAAAATTTGTCATTTGGGAGACGGGAAAGAAAGAGAAAAAGAGAAGATAAAAGAAGAAAAAAAGAAGAAAGAGAGAAGAAAAGAAGAAAAGAAAAGCAACTAGTTTCTCGAGGATTTCTCGCTTTAGGTAAATTATTTTTACCTCTTTTCAATTCAAAATTGCCATGCAAGTTATAAATTACAGTTTTCCAATTTTTGATATAGGTGATAATTTATTGTATGACCCAAAACTAGGATGTATTTTTACTAGGAGTAAAACTACATAATATACAATATATATATATCATCGTGTTCAAATCACCGAGTACAACATAGATATATAGTTTATTTATACCAATGTGAAACCTAAAAATTTATATGATAATTGAAAGTCGACACATCGTGTTCAAATCAACGAGTACAACATAGATATATAGTTCATTTATACCAATGTGAAACCTAAAAATTTATATGATAATTGAAAGTCGACACATAGGCGGTATACCTATTAACATTGAAATTTTAATTGACAAGTACTGAAATGTCTAGAATGAAATTATGAACTCAATGATACTAAAATTAAGATTTTTGGAGCTCAATTGATATATTAAATTTACATTTATGCGATTTAAGGATTAATTAATAAATATAAAAAAGTATATAGGGTTATATAATGTTAAATAATAGGAAAAAATGTTATATATATATATATATATATAATGTTTTTTAACATTATGAAATACTTATAGAGAAAAATGTGTAACATAAGAAATAATTAAATTTTTTCTATCTACTATATTGGACTATCAAATTTATGAAAAGGTCAGTTATTATGTATTAAATGTAGGATATGTGTCGACAATGCAGTTTTTGATATTTTGGGTCAATATTAAGGACTTATTGGTATGAGTTGACCTTGTTGATCATATTGACCCTGTTGATTTGGCAGGTCAGCAAATGTTTGGTTTAGTCAGAGTTGACTATATTGATTAAAAATAGACTAAATACATAAATAGACAATAATTGAATGAGTCATTCCTTTGATTGACTAAAGACCATAAGGTTAGATTTGAGCCACATTTCAAATAGATATTAAGAAAACCTCTTTGATCATGTAGAATCAAATGTTAGCGGGACGTGATCAGTTACGAGAGGAACACCGAGAGCTGAGCCTCCTTTTGAGTAGTGTTTTCTAATGTAATGTCCTACATCGGTCTGACTCCAAGGGGATTCTTGGGCTAAATGTGTATTCAAGGGTGTCTCACTGTAGTGAGCACTTTTAAGAGACTCAAGTTCGAGTCTTGCCAAGAACAAAACCTTACACCCAGTCAGTGGTGGCTAAGGTGGGGACAATATTGGTACATAATAAGCCCAGGTTGTTACAAATGGTATCAGAGCCGCTCTGTGTGTACCAAAGGTGTGAATCTCGAGGATGAAATTGTTCCCAAGGGGGTGGATTGTAATATCCCACATCGGTCCGACTCCAGGGGGATTCTGGGCTAAATATGCATTCGAGGGTGTTTCATTGTGCCGAATGCTTTTGGGAGACTTAGGTTTGAGTCTTACCAAGAACAAAACCCTACGTCCAGTCAGTGGTGGCTAAGGTGGGGACAATATCAGTATGTAGTGGGCCCTAGTTGTTACATCTAATTAATCACATAACTTGTTATTTTGTTTATAAATGAAATGTTATTACATATTGCAATGCAATTACAATCTTTAAATGAGTCTTTTAAATGAAAATATGCATCGAATCTTGAGGTTTGAAGGTGCAGGTTAGGGTATTAGATGTGGTAGAACATTGAGGATCAGAAGTAGTCAAACCTAGGGGTACGTTCTGTGTAAGTCTATCAATTAGCTCCCTTATTGAGGATCTGAGGCCGCCATACACGAGGTATGAACTGGTGGATCCCTATGATATGATATGAGAATACACCTAACTATTAGGTACACCTGCTTGAGTAGATTTATTATTGCCTTGTAGACTATCGAGACCTTTTGCATGTGTTTTTAGTATTAAAACCATTTTCAACATGGAAGGTACACGACTACATTGTGGATTTAGCATTCGTTAACTATTACATTTAGTCTCATTATTATTATTGTGCATGCATACATGACATTGTTTTATAGAATTCATGTTCTAAGTTATAGATTAAACTATATTACTTACAGAGCCGCTATTGACGAATTGATTCACCACTCTAACATTTACGGTTCTTCTACTATGAACAAAGGCAAAAAAGTAGTCATTGAATGGGGCGCCTTTCTTGTATTTTGGTAGGTTTCTTCACATGGTTTACTATTTTTGAGAGTTAGTATATGTATAGGAAGTGAGAAAAACATTATAGATATTTTGATTATCACATTTTTGCTATTGCTATATAGAAAAGATTGTACATAAATACTTTTTGTTTACCTTAAAAAATCAATGATAATTTACTATTTAACTACTTCTGTATCTCTTGTGATTACTCTGATGATGTTGTGTATGGATAAAAAGGAGGCTTAACAGTGTTTTGGCAAGCTTGGCTTGCGAGCAAGTTTGTTAGGGTACTATGCCAGTCGACTCGCCTTTCACCCAAGGGAAGGGGTCCCAACAATGTTGGTACCAGAGCTAAGGTTTTCCAATCAAGGAATAACAATTGTTATTAACTTAGGGAACCTTAAAGTAATCGCGAAAGTTAAGAAAACCCTAAGAAATGACTTAGAGTAGTATAGTAGAATTATGGACGAAAACTTTTTAACTTCTAATTGATAGGAAGAGGAATCGAGTGAGAGTGGCCATATCATGAAGAAATTTGACTATCATTGGGACTTAGTGAGTTTTAAGACTTAGAATTTGAACTTTGTGGTTTAGACTATTACTTGGAGATAATTACCATAACGTGTAGTTATCTTTTGTTATAAGCATTTAAAGTTATGGTTTGCTTAACCTTGAAAATGATGGAAACTTAACGTTTTATGTAGACCATGATGCCTCATCGACATGGGAGACCACGTAGGATTCCAGAGTCAGTGCCACCACCACCACTTTCGATTCAGCTCGAGCTATGATCAGGGCATCTATTGAGGCTAGTCAAGTCCAGATAGCCTTATTGAGAGAGAGAGATTGGATGGGATTGAGATTGAGAGACAGAGGGTTGAGCCAGTAGCAACCCCCGCACCAGTTGTATCGGAGATCAGAACGGATGAGAGGGTGATAGATAACATAGAGGTAGCCCCGGTGAGACAGAGAGATGAGGCTTCTAATGATTATCTCATAAAGAGGTTTTTGGCTTAGAGACCCAAGGAGTTCTATGGGGTTCTGAGTTTGGATGTGACAGAGAGTTGATTTCTCAATATTGAGAAGAACCCTAAAATGTTGACGTCGTCAGAAGAGAACCAGATACTATTTGTTGTGCATCTGCTTGAAGATGAAGTTGTCATCTGGTGGAAGGCCACCTAGACTATTGAGGGGCCAGATTACTTCATGGGCCCATTTTCAAAAATTATTCTTGAGTGCTTATTTTCTTGATACAGCGAGGGAGCATTAGAAGGTAGAGTTTTTGACCTTGCAATAAGAGGATATGTTGGTGAGCGAGCATACCCAAAAATTTCTTTGACTAGAGTCTTATGCGCCTGAGTTTGTGGGTAACCTGAGGGAGAGAGCAGGATTCTTCCGTTGAGGGTTGAGGGCCAATATTAGGCAAGTAACATTGACATCTATGATGCCACCCTTGAGACCATTCATAGGCAAGCGCTACAGTTTGAGACAAATGATACATATGAGCGCCAGATGGTCCAGATAGTACAGGGTGCCATAGTACAGCTGCAACTGCAGTTATAGCCTCAAACATTAATTCAGGGTGTATCATGGTGGATTCTAAGTAGATATACCTGAGGAAGAGGAAATCTTTGGGGGGACATTCCAAAGGGGAGTAGAGTCAGCCATCTCCCGTAGTTCCAATTACCGCCACTCTAGTCCAAACATATCAGCCAGTGGAACAACCATTGATCCAGTATGAGGCTTGAAGTAGAGGTCGAGGTAGAAGCTGAGATTCAAGACATAGAGGTTATAGGTCGGGCCAGACATATCAGGTTGAGCAGGAATGTCAAATTATATGTTATCAATGTGGTCAACCAGATCACAAACGATATGACTGCCCTATGCTTGTTCCAGCTTCCAGTGCACCTACCGCTATCGTCACTCAAGGGAGAGTGCAGACCATCACACAACTTGATCTGGAGGCTACCACGACTTTGGTAGAAGGTATCGTTTCTATTTTAGATTCTACCTTATATGTGTTGGTTGATGCTGACTCTACTTTATCATTCATCTCTGGACATGTCATAGATGGATTCGGATTTGGACCCCTTAGGACACCCACCAAGCTCATGTTGAGTTTGCAGCCAGGGAATGCATTTACCCTATTATGATTTGTGAGGGTTGCGTGTTGAGGTTAGGGGACTTTGAGACCATTATTGACCTTCAAGTGTTAGAGTTTCTAGGTTTGATGCCATACTTGGGATGAATTGGCTAGCCGCGTACCATGCACATGTCAACCATTTTGCTAAGAGGGTAGTGTTTTAGATACCAGGGTAACCTACTATTATTTTTCAAGGTAGTGTTTTTGATAAGACGAGAACCCGAGGTAGAATGGCGATTTAGAATGAGATTGATATTCTAGCCTATCTAACCACCATAGATGAGGGACCTTTACGAGCGGATATTGATGAGATTCTTATTGTCATAGATTTTCCTGATAATTTACCCAGCTTACCTTCTCAGCGAAAAATTGGTTTCATTATTGAGGTTACTCCAAGGACAACCTATTTCAATCCTTCCTTATTGAATGACGCCTAAGGAATTGTAGGAATTGAAGGTCCAACTAGAGGAATTGATGAGTAAGGGTTTTATTACCCTTAGCGTGTCAACTTGGGGTGCTTCAGTGTTGTTTATGAAGAAGAAAGATGGGAGCCTCCATTTGTATATCAGCTATCAGTAGTTGAACAAGGTGACAATAAAGAACAAGCATCCTCTCCCGCGCATTGATGACTTGTTTGACTAGCTTAGAGGCGCCATTGTATTTTTAAAGGTAGATATAAGATTTGGGTTAGGGAAGAAGATGTATCAAAGATGACCTTTTAAACTTGTTATGGGCACTATGAGTTCCTAGTCATGCCATTTGACATGAAAAATGCCCTTGCAATATTCATGGACCTAATGCAGAGAGTGTTTCGTCCCTATCTCAATACATTTTTCATTATTTGCATTGATAAGATTCTCATTTACTCGAAGACTAGGGAGGAACACGCCGAACATTTGAGGATCGTATTGTAGATTCTTCAAGATCACCGCTTGTATGCTAAGTTTAGCAAGTGCAACTTCTGGTTGACAAAGGTCTAATTTTTAGGCTATGTCGTAGGAGCCGATGGTATTTCTGTTGATCCGTAGTTTTCTAGGTTTAACAGGCTATTATCATGGATTTGTACATAATTTTTTGAAGATTGTTGCACCAATGACGAAGCTTACCCAGAAGGATGTGCCCTTTGTATGGACGGATAAGTGTGAGGAAGCATTTCTTGAGTTGAAGTATCATTTGACATCTATGCTAATACTTGGGTTCCCTGAACCAAGTTGTGAGTTGGTGATTTATACCAATGCATGTGGAACAGGCCTTGGAAGTGTGCTAATGCAGGGTGACTGAGTAATTTCCTAGCCTCACGACAACTGAAGGTACATGAGAGAAATTATCCCATTCATGATTTAGAACTGGCCACAGTAGTGTTTGCGCTCAAGATTTGGCAACATTATCTGTATGGTGAGTGTTCTATGCTTTATTTTGATCATAAGAGCCTCAAATATTTGTTTTCTCAGAGAGATTTGAACATAAAGCAGAAGAGATGGATCAAAATTGTTTGTGGTTGATGCGTTGAGTAGAGTATGGGTCAAAATTGTTTGTGTGGCTAGACATATGTCTTAGGAGTAAAGAATGATCGATTATGTCATAGTGATGAGTATCTGTGAGACTTTGACTGATACCAGAGTTAGTGCACAGATGAGAGCCCAACCGATACTGTTTGCTGAGATCATAGAGGTGCAGCTTCACAATGTTGATTATGTGATGTACTGAGAGTGGGCAAATGCCACTTCTCATGTGGAGTGGTTGATTGACAGTGATGGTGTGCTGAGGTTCAGGGGATAATTGTGGGTACCAGATGACTCTCGCCTGAGATAGGGAGTACTAGTAAAGTTGCACCGCTCGAGGTATACCATTCATCTAGGCACCAATAAGATGTATCATGATGCTCAATGTACTTATTGGTGGCTGGAGAAGAAGCAAGATATTGCGGCTTTTGTGTAGAGATGTGACACGAGCCAGTAGGTTAAGGCTGAGCAATAGAAACCTAGTGGTTACTGCAACCCTTGACTCTTCTTGACTGGAAATATGAACAAATTACTATGGACTTTGTGAGGAGGTTACCCCGAACTAAACAAAGACTCGATACTATTTGGGTTATAGTGGATAGACTAACTAAGTCTGCTTATTTCCTCCCAATTCATAACAGAGATTTTGTTGAGAGGTTGAGTCAATTGTATATCTGTGAGATCGTGAGATTACATGTGGTCTAAGTGTCCATTGTGTTTGATAGAGATGTTCGGTTTACGTCCCATTTTGGCAGAGCTTGTACAGTTAGTTGGGGACTATAGTAAACATGAGTGCGGCTTTCCATCCACAGACTGATGGTCAGTCTCAGAAAGTGATCTAGATTTTGAAGGATATACTCCGTGCATGTGTTCTTGATTTTGGTGGTAGTTGGGAGGATAATTTAGCATTGTGTGAGTTTGTATATAATAATAGCTACCAAGCGATTATCGATATTGCATCGTTTGAGGCATTATATGGTCGACCTTGCTGATCGCCAACTTGTTGGGCCGAGGTTGGTGACATAACAGTTTTTGGCCTTACTTTTGTATATGATCAAAATGAGAAAATTCAACAGATCTGTCAAAACATGAAAGCATCTCAGGATCAACAGAAGAGTTATGCGGATCGAAGGAAAATCCTTGAGTTTGACATTGGTGATCATGTACTACTTCAAATTTTTCCTCAGAATGGGCAAACTCGTTTTGGTATTTTAGGGAAACTCGCTCCGAGATATATTGGACCTTTCAAGATTCTCGAGAAAATAGGTCTCATTGCTTATCGATTGGCATTACGCCTCAGCTAGCAAGAGTACACAATGTGTTTCATGTGTCAACGTTGAAAAAGTATTACCTTGATCCCTCGCATGTGATTACTTGGAGACATGTTGGGTTGTGAGAAGATTGTACATATGATGAGGCTTCGATAGTTATCATTGATCGAGCTGTGAAGAAATTGGACAACAAGGAGATACTGATGTTACGTGAACGTTGACTATTTCACGGTGTTGATCATGACACTTGGGAGCGAGAAAACTACATGGTGAGTCATTTCCCTGACATTATGAGTGTTGCTCCATGAGATTTTGTTATTTTAGTAAATTTCGAGGACGAAATTTGTTCTAAGAAGGGGAGACTAACAACTCATATTTTTAGACATTGAGTCGATGGGAACGAAATGTATTTTTATGTACCAATTAATGAATTATAAATAAAAATACATAATTTTAAGGAAATTTTATAAAAAAATGTGTGTATTAAATGGTAATACGTAGTTTTTTCTGGTAATTGTATTAATTAATGTGAGTATTAAATGAAAAACAACAAATAATTAATGATGGTAATATTATTAATAATAAATAATTATAGTGGGAGTAAGTTAAGAAAATGATGATGACTTGAATTAATTCCTACATATGCCTATACATACATACATACATAAATACATACATACATACATATATAAAAGATGATATTAAATAAATAAATAAATCAATCAAAACAATAGATAAAGATGTAGGGAGTTGTTGAAAAAATAAAATAAAATTGAGGAGATAACTTTGCATGATGTGGAGATAAGAAGAAATGGAATTATCTTGGCATTAAATGCATGAGACCCACTAATTTATCTTGGCATTAAATGCATGAGACCCACTAAAGAAGAAGAAAAAGAGAAGAAAAGAAAAACAATCAATTTCTTGAGGATTTGTTGCTTTAGGTAAATTGCTTTTACCTTTTTTCAATTCAGAATTGCTATGCAAGTTGTAAATTACAATTTTTCTAGTATAGTTTTTGATATAGGTAATAATTTATTATGTGACCCAAAACTAAGGTGTATTTTTACTAAGAGTAAAACTACACAATATATGTATCATTGTGTTCAGATCAGCGAATTGAACATAGATTTATATAGTTTATTTGTACCAATGTGGACCTTAAAAATTTATATGGTATTGAAATGTCCATAATTAAATTTTAAACTCAATAATACTAAAATTAGAATTTTTGGAGGTCAATTGATATATTAAATTCATATTAATGCAAGTTGAGGATTAATTAATAAATATAAAAAAAATGTATATATGATTATATAATGTTAAATAATAAGAAAAATGTTATATAATGCTATATATATTGTGATGACCTATATTTTGAGACACCAACTTCATGGGTTCGATATATACATTCACATGTATTTTCTTGAATTTTTAATGAAAATATATGAATTTTCTCAATTTTTCTTGATTTTATCCATTTAATTGAAGAAAATTAGATTAATTGAGAAATATAATTTTTGGGAAGAGAATGCATTAATTATTAAAGAAATGTGATTTTTGGTATAATTATTTGATTTTTAAGAAGAAAAAAATCAAATTTTGGGAATTTATAATGATTTTTGAGAGAAAATATTGATTTTTGGGTATAATAGTGATTTTTGAAAAAAAAATGTATAAATAATAAAATTTAAGGTATATTCAAAAATTTTGAAGGAAGTGATGAATAAACGAGTAAATTTACAAGAAAAATAAAAAATAAAGAATAATGTAAATAAATGGAAATAGAAAAGAAAAAGAAAAGGGATAACCAAAAGAAAAAAAGGGACTTTTGGGCCCAAAGCACACGGGCTAAGAAAACACACTGTCGCTTGGCCCGTGTGGGCCGCACTGCACGTGTGGGCTGGCCCATGCATTGGGCAGCCCATGAGCCCTACCTTCTTCTCTCCCCTCTCTTCTTCCTTCTCTCCCCTCTCTTCTTCCTTCTTTTCCTCCATTTCCAGCCATTTTCCTGCAGCAAAAATTAGTTTTGAACCATGGTTTTAACCATTCAATAAGATTTCTGGCTAGACCTATGAGCATGGGCAACAAGGCAAATTACATGACAACCCATGAGACACACGACAGTCCATTGGCCATGCAAGAGTGCTCCAACATGCAACAAAAAGCCCTGAATTTTGTAGATTCTTTAGTTGAGCAACCTCCTTCAACAATCTCTATCTCCTTCGTCTCGAATTATTTTTCTTTGATATTATACTCTTTGGAAAGTTTTCACTTCCCTTTACAATACTGTGCAAACCTTTCGTCAAATCACACAACCATAAGAAAGAAAAACAACTGCCAAGGTGGGGTACTCAACATAGCTGGAAACTAAAAACTGTAGAAAAATAATATTGATCCAATCTTTGAAGGGGTGGTTCCTAACCCATTGATGTTGATTTTTGAGGTCAAACTACTCATTTTAATCTTTTTATATGTACTTTAAGTTCCACATGTTGGAAAACCAAAACTGAACTCTTAAATGTGTTTTACAAGCTACCAAAGTGGGTTGCTTACAAGGAGTAACAACAAAACGTGGTGATGGAACCAACTTTGAGGTTAGTTTCAAAGTGCGTAGCGGAATCCACTAGGGCCAAAACTGGGGGTGCGTGATCTTGATATTAAAAGCTATAAGAAGGTATAAGTTTCTTACCACAAAATTTTGTGTTCGTGATTTCCCATTCTTGTAAAGATGTCCTATTAGTTAGGTGTTTTGACACTTCGAAAACTTTTTGAGTTTGTGGAAGATGCATGTTGTGTGTTTGATGAAGTGTGTGAGTAGGTTTTAGTCAATTATTCTTTGATTTGCATGACTCTTGAAAGGGAATGTTGATATGATCACATGCAACATGTGTAAGAAATAACCTTGGGTTAGTGGTTTAATGGAGGTAATTAGACACTTGAAAATCATAAAAACCATGAGCATTAGAAAAATCTATTACATAAGAAAGAGTTTTGGGGGATCAATTGATTGAACAAAACTCAGTTTTGTAAGCTGAAATTTGGTGGAGAAAATACTGGTTATGTCTGTACCAAATTTTGTCCCAATCTGAGTTGGGTAAGTGGGTCAAATTACGCAACCAGTGACAGTATATCATCTAAAAAACTAGGAATTTAAAGTTACGGATATTCCACTTGAAAACTCTATCAAATGGAGTCCAAAAATTGTAATCTAAAATTTTGGTGAATATTTAGGAGGTGCAAATGAAATCTAAAAACTTTTGTGCAAATCTAACTCAAAGATTGATCGTAGAAAAATTGAAAACTTTGCTGTGCAGATAGAACAAAAAGGCTTGAATTTGACTAAGTGTGGGAAATTGGGGATTTTGATCGATTTTGACCTATTTGACCCAATTGGACCCAAATTGACCCATGTTTATCAAATTTGACCAAAATTGATCATGATAACCAATTTTAACTCAGTTTGACTAGTTGACCAAGTTTGATTGATTGACCAAATTTGTTCGCGTCAAATTTGGGTTGACCAAGACCGATTAGGGATAGTGGAACTAGAGTTGAGTCACATTGCTCAAAGAGACTAAAATTGGGTTTAAGTAACGCAAATCCGAGTGTGTATTGTAGGACTGGACCAAATGTTGACGGGACATCGGTACGGGGGACCCAAGATGGGTAGTTTAATTCAAGTGTTTACTTTAAATTGTATTCCTTACATAAAACATGTGTAAGATGACATGGGTTAAATGGTTTCATGTGATTGAGATACATCAAATTGGTTTTGAAATATATAGATGCACATTGATAATGAGACCATAGGCTCGAGGTCCTAGTAAGGGGTCAAGGTACACAATGTGACTAAAATTAGACTCGAGGTTCGAGCGCGGGGTTAGGGCATATTATCATTGCGCCTAGCTTCCGACCAGCTTAAGTGATGACACTTGAGGATTGAGCATAGGGCTAGGGTGTTAAAGGAATACGCTTAGCTCATGACTTGCTTGAGTAACCAGTACGCCTAACTTACGACTTGCTCGAGCAATGACCATAGGGTTGGATTTGAGGATTTGAAACCCCAGCCTAGATTTTTTTTACTAGCATGTATTTGAAATATTCTTCTATAACTGTTGCATTGCTTATAACTACTTTTGATCTATGCTATGCTTTTAAGCACTATTTCAACACTACTGTTCATGTATACACGCACTATTTTTGGAATGATAGTTTTGGGTAACATAATGGTTTTACTACTCACTGAGCTATGTTAGAATTTAGGCTCACTACTCTACTAACATTTTAGGTTCTTCGCTGGCTTACAAATGGAAAGGCGTGGTGATAGCCTAGTCCCTTGACGGTTTTTTTTTTCTCATTTTTTCTTAGAGGTTGGTTATTTTTGTATACAGTCAATTGTTTATTTTTTGAAATGAGACAATATGTAATGTAAATGATAACTCTTTGTAATGTTTGCATACTTTTTCACTTGAATCCTTAAATTATTTTGATATTTTTTGTTGTTAAAATTGGAAAAGCTTAATAGTGATTGGGCGAACTTGACATGATGAGTGGGTTCGTCAAGTCACTGTGCTGATTAGGCTGCTTTTTGGCTTAGGGAAGGGGAATCGACAATGTTGGTATCAGAAACTAGGTTAAAAAATGGAAGAACACTAACAAATGAAGGACATAGGCTATATCAGAATAATTGCGAATGTAAACAAAACCTTGAACTTAAAGGAACAAGGAGATGCTATCAATCATAAAATGTTTTTTGAACATAATGTACAATATTACTAAGTGTTTAGAGTTGGGTCTATCTTAAATGGATAAACAACCAATAATTGAATTCGAAATGCGGATAGAGATGCCACCGAGGTGGGGTAGAGCACCACCTAGGCGGGGCAGACCATTGCTCAGGTTTAGGAAGTCGACACCACCACTACCTCCAATTTAGCCTAAGCAAAACCCTATACAAAGGCTCATGCTATGATTAGGGTGTCTACCAAGGCTACTCAAGCCTAGACAACCTCATTAAGGGAGAGACTTGATAGGATGGAGGTTGAGAGATAGAAGGCGGAGCTAGTAGCACAACCTGCTCCACCAGTACCACTGCTTGCTAAGCCACCAGTTAAGGCAGTAGTAGTTCATGTTGCTCCCACCCCAGATAGACAGAGAGATGAGAGAGCCCATGCCTGACTCCTCAAGAACTTCATGGAACTTGCACCTTGAGAGCTTCAAAGGAGGCATCAGCTTAGAGGCAACAGAGGATTGGCTACTTAACATGGAGAACAATGATGAGATCCTACGATTATCTGAGGCAGACAAGGTTTTATTCACAACATGTATGTTGGAGGGTGAAGTTGTTAGATGGTGGCAATCTACAAGGAGTATAGAGGGCCCAATCACCTCTTGGGCCAAGTTTAGAGAGCTTTTTCTTGAGGCTTACATTTTAGAGACTGAGCGGCAATGTAAGAAGGTTAAGTTTCGAAGCTAGCGCCAGGGGACTATGACAGTGAGAGAGTATACATATCGATTCCTATAGTTGGAAGCTTATGCACCTAGATTGATAGTTGAGCATAGAGAGAAGATTGGATTTTATCGATGAGGATTGAGCGTCACTATCAGGCAGTTGACTTCTACATTTAGGGCCTGAACCTTAGAGGGGATCCAGAGGGAGGCCCTAAAGTATGAGATGGATGGGTTGGATGAACACCTTGAGATTTCTATTGTAATGAGTACTACTCCCTAGCCACAGTAGTAGACACAGTTACAGACTCAAACACCATATAGAGGTGGGTCCGGAGGTTATCAAGGTTGTGGCCGTTACTAGAGACACAAGAAGACGAAGTTTTTTGAGGAACAGGTGAGCACTGTTCCCGATCAGTCCTCCACAATGGTAGTTGCACTTGCAGCCACTCCTGTTTAGACACAACCATCGGCAAAGCAGCAGAGTACGTTTCAGGGGAGCCAAAGCAGAGGCTGTCGACAAAGTCAGAGTTACCAGGGAAGAAGATGCCACCCCTTACATGTTATCAGTGTGGATAGGTTGGAAACAAGAGGACTAAGTGTTCGACTCTTACAGTGGCTCCTAGTTCTTTTTCCCCAGCTATCAGAGATAGAACATAGGTTGTCACCCAACTTGACTTTGACTCGATGAGGACCTTGGTGGAAGGTACTGTTTCACTCTATAATTCATCTATCTATGTCCTAATTGATGTTGGTTCTATCTTGTCTTTTATTTCTGGAGGTGCTGTAGATAGATTGAGACTTAAACCAGTTAGGGATCCTACATAGTTGATGTTGAGTACTACTGTTGGAGAACGTGTTTACCCCAACATGATATGTGAGAGGTGTGTACTTAGATTGGGGGACTTTGAAACTATTTTAAACCTCTGAATGTTGGAGTTTCTTGAGTTTGATGCCATACTTGGTATGGATTAGCTAACTGTGTACCACACACATGTGGATTGCTTTTCCCAAAAGGTTGTGTTTTAGATTCTAGGACAACCCACTATTGTCTTTCAGGGTAGAGCTATAGATCAGCAGAGTACTCATGGTAGATTGGTGACATAGCATGAAATTGATACTCTAGCTGGTTTAACGACCATAGATGAGGCACCTTAACGATTGAGTATTGACGAAATCCTTATTGTCAGAGACTTTCCTAAGATGTTCCCTGAGGATCTAACTAGCTTGCCACTTGAGTAGGAGATTGATTTTATCATCAAGGTTATTCCAACGACACGGCCTGTATCGATTCCTCCTTACCGCATGGTGCCCAAGGAGTTGCAGGGGTTGAAGTTCCAGCTAGAGGAGTTGTGAATAAGGGTTTCATCTCTCCTAGTGTGTCACCTTGGGGTGCTCTAGTATTGTTTGTGAAGAAGAAGGATGAGAGCCTCCATTTATGCATTGACTACAGATAGTTGAACAAGGTGACGATCAAGAATAAGTACCCTCTTCCACGTATAAATGACTTATTTGGCCAGCTTAAGGGTGCCAAGGTGTTTTCAAAGATTGATTTAAAATCTGGGTACCATCAGCTAAGAGTCAGGGAAGAAGATGTGCATAAGATTGCATTTCACACTAGATACGAGCACTACGAGTTCTTAGTCATGTCATTCGGCTTGACAAATGCCCCAGCTATATTTATGGACCTCATGCAAAGAATGTTTCGACCATATCTCGATGCCTTTGTGATTATCTTCATCGATGATATATTTATCTACTTGCGATCTCGTGAGGAGCATGCCGAGCACTTGAGGATCGCACTACACACTTTGAGTGAGCATAAGTTGTATGCTAAGTTCAGCAAGTGCAAGTTTTGGTTATCGGAGGTTTGATTTTTGGGTCATGTGGTTAGAGCTGAGGGTATTTCTGTTGACCCCACCAAGGTCAAGGCAATTATTAGTTGGTTGAGACCTACCACGATGACTAAGATCCATAGCTTCTTTGGTTTAGCAGGCTGTTATCACCGTTTCGTCCACAACTTCTCGAGGATTGCAACTCCGATGACGAAGCTGACTAAGAAGGATGCCTTTCTTGAGCTGATTGATGAGTGCAAAGATGCCTTTCTTGAGCTTAAGGGGAGGTTGACATCAACCCCAATACTTGTTTTGCTAGAGCCCAACCAAGAGTTGACTATATATATTGATGCATCATAGATTGGCCTTAATTGTGTATTGATGCAGGATGACAAGGTTATTGCTTTTGCTTCACGACAGTTAAAAGTTCATGAGAAGAACTACCCTGTACATGACCTAGAGCTGGTAGCGATAGTATTCGCACTCAAGATATGGTGATATTATTTTTATGGCGAGTGTTTCACATTCTATTCGGATCATAAGAGCCTTAGATATTTATTCTCACAGAAGGATTTGAACATGAGACAAAGGTGATGGATGGAGCTGTTGAAGGATTATGACTTCACTATCAAGTACTATCCGAGGAAGGCTAATGTAGTGGCTGATGCTTTAAATTGAAAATGGGTCGAGATTGCATGCATGGCTAGACACATGTCTCATGAGTGGATGATGAATGACTTTGCCACGATCATGAGTATCCATGAATTATCTTCTCAGGCTAGAGTCAATGCACAAATTATAGTCCTACCAGTTTAGATTCAAGAGATCACGGAGGGACAATCTCATGATGTAGACTATAATATGTTCAAGGCTTAGGCAGACGAAACTTCTTGGAGAGTGGTTACTTGATTCATAAGGTGCACTGAGGTTCACGGGACAACTATGGGTACTAGGCAATTTTAGCCTGAGATGTAGTGTGCTTGGGGAGCTATACTGATCAAGATATGTTTTTCATCTAGGTGATAATAAGATGTACCAAGATGCCAAACACACATATTGGTGGCCCGAGATGAAATGAGACATAACAGCCTTTATTCAGAGATGTGATACGTACCAATAGGTTGAGGTTGAGCACCAGAGACCCGGTGGATCTTTACAACCCTTATCTATACTGGAGTGGAAGTGGGAACACATCACCATGGACTTCATTACAGAACTACCCCATACCTAGCGGAGGCATGATGCTATTTGGGTATTTGTGGATTGTTTGACGAAGTCTGTCCACTTTCTTCCTATGCATAGCAAGGATTCAGTGGAGGGATTGAGCCGACTTTATATTAGAGAGATTATGAGGTTCCATGGAGTTCCCCTGTCCATAATGTCCAACAGAGACGCTGGGATCACGTCCTGATTTTGGTAGGTATTATAGGCTCAGTTGGGTATGAAGGTGAACCTTAGCATAATATTCCATCCGCAGACTGATGGTCAGTCTGAGCGAGTGATACAAATTCTAGAAGATGTGTTGCAATCTTGCATTTTGGACTTCGGTGGTAGCTGGGAGGATCATTTAGCCTTGTGCGAATTTTCTTATAACGAAAACTACCAGTTGAGCATCGGGATGGCACCATTTGAGGCGTTGTATGGTTGACCATGTAGATCCGCTGCCTGTTGGGCCGAGACTAGTGATAGGGCAATCTTGGGCCTTGCTTTCATACAGGAGCAGAATGAAAAAATATAGAGGATTCGACAAAATATGAAGGCCGCTCAGGACTGACAGAATATGAAGGCTACTCAGGATCGACAGAAGAGTTATATTGATAACCGAAGAAGGGTTCTCGAGTTTGAGATTTGAGACCATGTCCTCCTTGTATTTCGCCTCGCATATTATTTATTGGAGGCACATTGAATTGCGAGATGACTGTACGTATGATGAAATGCCTATGGTCATCATCGATGGAGCTGTGAGGAAGTTGCGCAACAAGGAGATACTGATGGTACGGGTGCGTTGGCAGTTCTATGGTGCTGAACAGGATACATAGAAGAATGATGATTTCATGGTCCGACATTAGCCTGAGTTGATGAGTGTTGCTCTTTGAGAAATCTTGACACTCAAGGACACATTTTTAAATACATCGACTATTCGAGATACTTCTAAAGCAGGCCATCCAACGAATATATCTTAAACAAGAACTAAATAGTGGTCAAACATGGAAATTGCACTATATTAGTCTATAACCCTCACTGAGCTAATATCTGATTAGAGAATGTTCGATGGTGGTCAAATATGGACCCAACATGCTAAGCTGTAACAACCCGAGCCCACTATGTATCGATATTGTCCCCACCTTAGCCACCACTGACTAGGTGCAAGGTTTTGTTTTTGGCTAGACTCGAACCTGAGTCTTCTAAAAGCACATCACACAATGAGACACCCACGAATGCACATTTAGCTGAAGAATCTCCCTGGAGTCGGACCAATGTGGGATATTATAGTCTACCCCCCTTGGGAGTAATCTCGTCCTTGAGATTCACACCTTCGGTACACATAGAGCGGCTTTGATACCATTTTTAACAACTCGGGCCCATCGTGACAATATTGTTCCCACCTTAGCCACCATTGACTGGGTGCAGGGTTTTGTTCTTGGCAAAACTTGAACTTGAGTCTCCCAAAAGTGTTCGGCACAATGAGACACTCGCGAATGCACATTTAGCCCAGGAATCCCACATTGGTCTGACTCTAGGGGGATTCCTTGGCTAAATTGCATTCTCGAGGGTCTCATTGTATCAAGCGCTTTTGGGAGACTCAGGTTCGAGTCTTGCCAAAAACAAAACCCTGCACCTAGTCAGTGGTGGCTAAGGTGGGGATAATATCGTCACGGTTGGCCTGGGTTGTTACAAATGGTATTAGAGCCACTCTGTGTGTATCAAAGGTGTAAATTTTGAGGACGAGATTACTCCCAAGGGGGTGGATTATAATATCCCACATCAGTTTGACTCTAGGGGGATTCCTGGGTTAAATGTGCATTTGAGGGTGTCTCATTGTGTCGAGAACTTTTGGGAGACTCAGGTTTGAGTCTTGCTAAGAACAAAACCCTGCACCCAGTCAGTGGTGGCTATGGTGTGGACAATATCGTTATAGTGGGCTCAGGTTGTTACATGAGCATACTCATTAAGGACAATACCCACGATGATCAAATATAGATGCACAATGTTCATATGTATTTGGTTTCTTAAGCATCTTTGTTTTAGTTGAAGGCAATCCAAACACATGCATGGATTGTAACAATAAGTAAATCAACAATAAGTTTTCATTATTCATATCATGACATAATATATAATTTAAAACCCTAACCTGTTTCTAACTATACAATTATTCATGCACACAACCAACTTGAAATCAAAGTTATACTTACATGAATATAATCATGGGATTCAACAAAAATGAACTTAATTCATACTTGAGTTTTAATAATTACAATACAAAAAAGCGTCAAGAGTTATTCCCACTTATACTTGCGTTTTGGGTTCCTTGAGATCTGTGGTTTGATACTGATCCTCAGAAGTCAACCTATCAAGTTTCAATGATAGATTTAGTGTCTTATCTCACACTTTTTCTAGTCTCATTTATTTTTTACTTTTTAAGGGTATAATACAATGCTCCCATCATTGCTCTTACATAACCAATCTTACCTAAATGACTTAGAGTTCTTTATGATTTTTGTTCTAGTCTTGAAGAGATATTGCCTATGACTTCTCGATACTTGTTTTATGTGAGTTTGAGGTTCCCAATGCATAACCAAGGTCATCATGCACCTATTGTACTGAAACTATGGCTTTGCCCTATTCTAGTAGGCCCAATTTCGTCATTTTACGTGACTAACCATTTGAAAACCACTATAACACTTAGTTTATGTTCCTAAAATTTTTTTGAGTTTATTTTAAGTGTTTCTTATTACCTATAAGGGTACATTGTGTTGTTCATAAAGAGGACACCTTTGAAATATCCTTTATAGGGTCTTTCATACTCATTTTGTGTCCTCAAAATCTATATGTTAAAGTTTCTATTTCTAATGACTCTCCTTACCAATTATAACCATACCCTAAGGGTTTCTAATTGTTTTAACTATTGTAAGTGGGCTGTAACTTTCAACCCTAGTCTTTTTGATACTAAGCTGCATGAAAATCCTATTTTTAGGCATTTTCATGCTAGTTTTGCCCCCAAATCGAGGCTATTCATTTGGGGATTTGTTCCTATCTTTTTTTTACACTTTTTCTCATCATTTTCTTGTTGTTCTAAGTGTGTAACTCATTATTACATGGCTTCACACTTGCAGCCGTGGTTATATGCACTAAAACACCCCCCAAAATGCCTAGTTTTGGGTGTTTTAGCTATAGTGTGTGCATGTGTGTGTGTCTGGCTGATGTTTTCCATGTTTTATGCACACTTTGAGACACTTTTCTCCTCTATTCTTAGTTCATAATTCTATGATATGTGGACGCACATATTCAACCCATGTGATTTGCACATAAATTGCTTAAAACACTCGCTTTTTGGTGTTTTTCATCAACATACCTTAAGGGGTCTGAGTGAAGGGTATTGGGATACCATTACCTATTTCAAAACATATCTAAGGAGGGTGATTTCCTTTAAAAACATTATACCTTCTTTGTGAGCCCTTCTTCTTCTTCCTTTTTAGGTGACTTCTACCCCTTCTTTCAACTATTTTCACACCCTTCAAGTTTCAAAACCAATATTAAACCATATTAAAACATGGACTCAAAACACCAAGTGGACGACATGGCCAAGAGATGCACATAGTGTAGGTTGGACGTGATATTTTGATGTGATTTTGTAGGGTTTCGCAT
Source organism: Tinospora cordifolia (assembly GCA_030144865.1). Taxonomy (NCBI): domain Eukaryota; kingdom Viridiplantae; phylum Streptophyta; class Magnoliopsida; order Ranunculales; family Menispermaceae; genus Tinospora; species Tinospora cordifolia. The sequence goes on along the minus strand of JAJIYU010002262.1, from coordinate 5,299 downwards.
AGACTTTGGCAAGTGTTGTCAAATACATTTTTGGTGTTTATTCAAGGATGGTTTGAAGGGCTATTTGATGGAAAAATAATATGTTTTGGATAGTCATAGGGACATCCCATGAGTGGTCTCTCCTTAGGCCAAAACTAGGAAAAAAAGACTCATTTAGGCTTGATAAAAACACTATATCCCCTTTGAGGCTTAAGACAAATTTAAATCCCCTTTTAGGCAAGTTGCTGCTAACTGGACGCCACATCAGCGCCAGCCGGGCAGCAACTTGCCTACATCATATTTTTATTTTTTTTAAATTGACAACAAGGTGCCGCCTAATGAACGGGCAGCACTTTGTTAGCTCAAACTAATGCCGCGCTTTGAAAGGGCGGCATTAGTAATTGACATCAATATTTTAATTTTTTTTTAAGAGACAACAAGGTGCCGCCCATTGAATGGGCGGCACCTTGTTCAGTAATACCGCCCTTTGGAAGGGCGGCATTACTTGGGTTGTTTTTTTTTTTTTAATTTTTTTCTTTTTTTCAAGTATATGACATATATTTTTGATCACCACGAGCAATCCGGGAGGTCTTTTTTGTCAAGACCAGTTCCAGCGCGTTCTAATAGTCCCACACGAACTCTCGGAAGCGATGAAAAATTTTTAGATCCTCGGATCCCAATTTCACTACCCCACTCGAATTCTTCTATTCTTTTAAAAGTTTAGTTTTTGAAAAATTGTTTTCGATCACCGCGGGCAATCTAGGAGGTCTTTTTTGCTGAGACCAGTTCCAGCGTGTTTTAATAGTCCCACACGAACTCCGAAATTGACGCAAAAATTTTTAGATCTCCGAATCCCAATTTCACTACCCCATTCGAATTCTTCTATTCTTTTAAAAGTTTAGCTTTTGAAAAATTGTTTTCGATCACCGCGGGCAATCCGGGAGGTCTTTTTATTTTTTTGAGATCTTGCCAATCATATTGCCATGAATCTGTTGCACTTTTAAGAGTCTAATGTTTTCATGTTTCATGAATTCTTTTTACTGATGATGTTAGGATTTTTAGGCAAGTGGGTGATTGTAAGAAATGGTTACTAGTCTAGTAGAATAAGTAGGGGAATGAATTCTAAATGTAATGAACAGAGGGAACCAAAGTAATGAAAAGATACTTGAATCAATATCTACAGACTTGTTCATTTCTTGTTTATGTGATGTTTGCATGAAAACATTTTTAATGAACTTCCTCCAAGTCATTGCACAAATATATGCACACGATGAAACATCAAGATTGAAATAGAGAGCCACTGAAATCGTCGCAATTACATACTCATCAACAGAAAAAGAACGAATAGAATATACAACTAGAATTTCAGTAAATGCATAAAAGAATTAATGTAGGAGGGCTTTACTACAAAAACAAACTAGGCAAGCAATTTTAAGCAGGAGGTTTTGGAAAACATGTTGAAAGTAAGCAGCAAAGCAATAGAAAATCACACCTTCTAATGGATTCTTCCATTTGCAATATGCGTTTTGGCACTACTTGCTGTCATACTTGAAAAGAAAAATAAGATACCAGAACAAGCTAAGACTAGTATATCAAAAATGAAGGCCTAATCCTCAACATGATGATTACAAATTAAACACAAAAGAAAAGAGTAATATCAACATTGACCTTGGTCCACAACGTCACATACAATTGTTATATCCTAATTGACAATAGAATTTGATACAAAATGAACCCATGTAGCTATCTTTTACAAGCTACTTCAACTAGACAAAGAAAACTCATATTAGACCAAGGCAATAATAAGAAAATTCAATTCAAAATTTATCTTGTACTACTAGATCTTGTTAAGCATGAAAATAAATTTACTAAAATTCTAAATTGATACAAAGAACTAAAAGATCATGGCATTAGATTGAAAGCTATAACTACATCTAAATATTCATCTAAAAATTCATCTTAATATGGAAATCATCTTCGTTAATAACAACTATTTTCTTAATACAATATATGCTTAAGTTCAAAACAAGAAACACATGTAAAATTATGATCGACACCATGTACACACTTTTCTTTGACGTCGACCTCGACGGAAAACTTGCAATTCTTGGCGTTCACTAGTAGCCTGCGATGGCTCTTCAGCTGCTTGCTCCTCATTAGTTTCCTTGTTTGTTACTTCTAATGGATGTGAATGCATTGGCTCGCCAACTTCGATGTTAACATTAACATCGTAATCTATAGGACCTCGTCCTAGTCTTTCTCCATTAGCTTGTCTTCTAAATCCCCCTCGTCCTCGTCCTCGTCTTGGATGTGGACGTACTCGTGGACGACCATGATCATCAACACCTTCATCCTGGCCATAATTTTCTTATAAATTTGCTTCTTGGACATGAGGTTCACACGAAACATCGGGAATCGGTGAGACGATAAAATCATCAAAATTGATGCCTTGCTGTGGTGGTGTAAAAAGGTTCATGCATTGTGTGATGGACTACTCCATGAATTCGACGATCTATGTGCATTGCCTCCATAAAGTTAGCACACATAGATCGTATGAATTGATCCCCATGAGGCCCTACATGATTGTACATTTGCTCCGCACCCGTTGCCTGAAGATAAAGCATAAAAAGGATTAATCATAATGCATATATTGTGAAGGAATGAACTAAAAGAAACATGCAAAAGTTTCGTAGAAAAGAGACTTACAAGATAGTCAAAGAGTGCACCTCGACGGTTAATACATCGTCGAGTTATTTGTCGATACCATCTCATAAATTCTACCTCATAAAAATCAGCAGGAGTGTCAATTCGTGGACTAGAGACAACAAGTTTGTGACAACGATCCCATATCTGAATGTACCGCTGATGGTATGTAGCCCAATTTGTTGATGCAGAGGCATGTAATGTTATCTCATGAAGAGATCGTTCTGTGTCACACTTGTCGGGGATTGACTGTCTCATGCCGAATTGACAAAGGACCCTATCAGGAAAGTACCATTCGACAATGTGAAAGCAAATAAGTGGCACTCTATTGCGCCAAACCATATGATAGTGCCTATAAGATAATGGCATCATACTAAGAATATCATCGACCTCATATGGTTCCCAGATTATCTACACAAAAAAAGATAAAAAAACATGAAAGTATTAGTTTATTATAAATAATTTCATGAAATAGTAAATAGGGTAATATGTATAATATCATTACCTGCTCCAGAAGCTAAATATCGAATGCCTCCCGGTAAGTGGGCAAAATGTGTGTGGAAACTTCTGTCACGGCAAATGCATCTTTCCACCTATATAATAAATTTGTTTATCTTAGTAAAAAAATAGTAAAATGAATGGAATAAAACAATAACAAATATATTACCTCATCCCAAGCGGTCCTTCAAGAAGTATTACTTGGTCAATAGACACTATATCATTAAATTCAAACTGCATGCATTGAATTGGTGCAATATGGGGAAATCTTTACCGTGCCCACAATTGTAACAATATCAATGGCCCAGATATCTCATGTGGATCCCCATGTGCTGCATGGCATAACTCTTGGTATAACCATGCTAAACATGCATTCCCCTAACTATATTTTTCATTTGTCCTAAAGTCTGCTAGTAATGGGAGAAACATTAAGTGGACCAAATTATTTGACTTATTTGAAAATAAGGACCCTCCTATTAACTGCAAAATATAAGACCGGACATATCTATTTACTACGACCTCATCAAACTCTGGAAGTGGATAAAAGTCATCATTAGGGTCATCGGGGTCATGTTGAATCAACTCATCATCGGTAGGACCAGGTCGAATAACCCTTTCTGCCAAGACATTCATTTTCAACTTTCCACCTTTCATTTGTTGTTGCGTTGGCCTAAAACCTAACAACGCCTCACAAAGTGCACCCCAATCATGACGCGTGTACCCTGTGCTGGTAGGCCATCAACTAGAAGTCCCAACTGGATTGCCACGTCCTGTAGTGTAATGGTGCACTCACCATGTGGGAGATGGAAAGTATATGTCTCTGGTCTCCACCTTTCAACTAAAGCTGTGATCAATTGCCAATCAAGGGTTATAAACCCTACTCGAGCCATTGCATAGAAGCCTGATTGCTGCAGAGGTTCAATGAGCATGCTATGGATGGGCATTTGACAATGTAAGGATGCATCACGACGTCGAACACGAATATGATGCCCATGCTGTTTAAGAACATGATGAAATATTAGAGTTTGCATTAAAAAACCACTTTTACAATTAGATAAACATACCGGCTCGTCCCATACTATAGATGATCTGTGCTGCTCTTGCATATGTAAGATACTCCGATCAGCTAGACCCGGGTCCATGCTATCTACAATATTTCGTAGAATATATTATCATTAAAGCATTGAATAAGTTAAGCCAGATAAAGAACATCACATTACTTACAAGAAATTGGTACATAAGATGTAGATGGACCACTAGTAGAAGGACCTGCATCCAAACCACGTGCAAAAGAGATTGCATTGAAAACTGAACAACACGAGTAAAAGCAAAACAAAAATGGATGGTCGATACTCTTATATTGGTGCGATGGATCAAAACTCTAGCGAGAAGGACTAGGATCCATAAGAGCTGTAATAACATAGTCCAAAGGTAAATACACCTTATATAACACATTCCACGTATGATCAATTTCTTCATCTATGACCTCTCTACTTCCAACCGATAATAAGAATATATATACAAAATGTTTTGATGACAGTTGTTGCAATTGGGCAATTTTGGTGTTGCTATCATTATTGTTTAAAAACAAGCATGGGATGAGAAAATGAACCTTTGATACAACTATTAGTTACCCGGCATTGGAACTATATAATTACTTATGAAAACCTTCCAAGAAAACTATGGGCCCTTGGTTGATCAACCCAAAAAGCTATCATAAAAATATACCAATTTCTAGAAGTGGCAAGACCCCACTCTCATATAAGTTAACAAAATAATAAGTAGTCATATAAAGAGGAATTGGTGTGCATAAACAACACTGCTTTTTCACAATACAAGAAGAGTAGATATTACATTAAGCAAGAAACTATAATTATCACGTCCTAAGGGTTTGCAGATGTCTGCCCTTCTTGCAATGTTGGACATTTCCTTCTATTATGTCCCCGCTGATGGCAATAACCATATAATATTTGCTCATTGGGTTCATGCCAATCCATTTCGTTCCTAATCCTTTTTGAAACTGGACGCCCTTTGTTTCGTTGAGTACCTGAAGGTGGTAAGAGCCTAGCAATGTGCGCCACTGATGGCCAATAATCTTCATGTGGTATGGCCCTAAATG